>RDPX01000041.1:1371158-1421994 GCA_003991215.1 Morbakka virulenta
ACCTGCTGGAACACCTTTTTATCTGTAGCCTCGATGCCAACCTTTTTATCAGCTTCTTTACAACAAGCCCCAAGCTCAGTCTTCCTGG
Organism: Morbakka virulenta; assembly: GCA_003991215.1. Taxonomy (NCBI): domain Eukaryota; kingdom Metazoa; phylum Cnidaria; class Cubozoa; order Carybdeida; family Carukiidae; genus Morbakka; species Morbakka virulenta. The sequence continues at coordinate 1,371,247 of RDPX01000041.1, forward strand.
TATTATTGTTTACCCCCAGTCTTTGTACTGTTTCCTATCACATGTTTCCTGATCTTTTCCTGGAGTTCCACCTCAGTAACTGCCATAATTCCAATATCATCAGCAAAGAGAAGCCACCACAGGTCTTAACTCCATAGTTGGTCTGTCATTGCATCCATCTGTGACTAGAAATAAGAAAACCACATTCACAACAAGAATCTCACTTCTGACTCAACTGTCTGTTTTTATGGTAAGGAAGGAATGATAATGCAAAAAAAAAGCACACTTACAAAAAGTATCTTAAATTTTTTTCTAAAAACCTCTACTGTATAGATAAAAAGCAAACTATGGTAATAATTGTACCAATTCTGTAGCTCAGCAACAGTAAATGGGAAATACGTTTGTCCAATTATAATTAATAAAATGACCTAGTTCTGTACCTGTTGCAATACTGCGGTAAGAGAATTCTGAAAAGTGGACAGTAGATCTGTTGTTAAATGCATAAAAAAAAGAAAAATCAATAAAATAGAACTGTATCAGACAGTCCCGTAATGGTAGTAATAACAGATTAAAACTACTAACTACTGGTACAATGGTAATGTACAATAAACTAACTGAATGAACCCTGTTTGTTCACAGTAAAACAACTAGTTAACATACACAGTAGTTCACTAGTTAAATGCACACAGAAGTACAAATAAACTAACTGAACGAACCCTGTTTGTTCACTGTAAAACAACTAGTTAATGTACACAGTTGTACAAATAATCAAATAGAATAAAACACTTCCCCCAACTCCACTGGAAAGCACATCTTGCCAACACCATGGCATGTGGACTTCTGTTTGATTCAGGTGGCAATGATACGCACCTGTGCATATACCATCTTTCAGAGCATCAAGATGGCAGCTCATGGAGAATCTCAGAACAAGATCTAAGCCAAATAACTGCCAAGAGACAAATAGGATTTACACAAAACAGTTAATTAAAAATTGTACTTACCAAAAGTACTAGCTGAGTCATGAAGTGATTTTCTCTAGAGATGTATATACATTGTATGTATCATTAGAAAAGCTTGAGTTCAGCTGATTTCTAGGTTAATGATAGACAGCTAAGAGCACATGATGGATCATGTCTAACTCATGATAGACCATACATGTGGCACACTCTAACAATGTGCCACATGTGATAGTAGGACAGTGGGTGTTCTGGTAAATCATATGCTAAAGCTCAGTTACATGCAAATCAAGAAAGTTGATGTGAAATTACTTTTTAATTTGACCTTGTTACACATCACTGTTATAAATAGAAAGGGGTTGAGTGTTGACCCTTGGTGCAGTCCTACTCTCACATTAAAGGATGTAGATTTGCAATAGATTTGATGTTCTTGCTTCATCATACATCGCAGCTATCAACCTGGCCAACTTCTCTGGTACCTCTTCCTTCCTCAATGCCCAGAACACAACTGTTGAGTATGATGTTTATGTAAAATCTTGTAGGATAGTTCTTCACCACCATACAATGACTTGTGTCAGTCTATTGTTTAGTGGCAACTATAACATAAAAACATTGACACTACCAAGGCATTCATGCAAATAAAAGTCATTAAAACATTTTTATTAGATTAGATTAACAAAACTTCTGCTTTGTTCAATTCACTATTAACAATCAGAGTTTACCAGTACAAACCTTTTCCAGAAGCTTAGAAGATGATGCTCCAGCCTTGGTAAGTGGATCGGCCAATTTCAGGTTGTTTTGTACCTGTTTCATACTAATTTCTTTCAAATACAACATCTCTTAAATTCCTATTACACCAGTATGAAGTCTTGCATCTTGTATCACATGAGATGTCTTTGGAAATTCAGCTAATGATTTGCTATCATTTGAACAAATGACTTCAGGTAGTTTTGATAGATTGAATACTTCTTGAATCATCCCAGCAATAAAAAAGCTGGCATCTTCTCCCTCTACCAATTCTAATCTCTCAAATGCAAGAGGGCATTTGGTTACTTGGGTTAACGTTTTTGACTGCCACTTGACAGACAAAACAATTTTATTGCCAGCAAGAAATACAGTCAACCCTCCTTGTGAAGCAGAAGATGGCAAACTGGCATGCGTTGCATCAGTGAGTTGCATCAAGGCTCATAAAAATATGTTCAGATGAGTTTGGCTTCTTTTTTGACACAGTCTTACTTGTAGCTAGCAGATTATGTACAGTTAGCAAAATCAGACAAGGAGGGTATAGTGTTGATCAAGGGCAACAGGGTGATAACAAATCATTGGAGAGAATATTTCTTGGAGCTCACAAATATGGAGAATCCAAGAGAGTAACTGGATGTATGTAGTATTGCAAGTGGAAGGCCCAGAGCCACATATGTCTGAAGAGGATTTAAGAAGTGCATTGAAAAGTATGAAAAGTGGCAGAGCATCAGGTAAAACAGGTGTTTCTAGTAATATGTTGAAAACCTTGCAGGAAGAGGGCATTGTATGGTTGGTTGACATCATGTGGGAGATATGGGATGATGAGGAGATACCAAAGGACTGGAAGAAAAGCATTTTAATTTCTATCTGCAAGCAGAAAGGAGACTATCTCACTTCCAATAACTACAGGTGAATAAAGTTGCTGGGACAAGCAATGAAGCTATATGAAAAGGTCTTCAATAAGAAATTTAAAAAATAGTTAAGATGGATGATATGCAGTTCAATTTTATGGAAGGAAGAGGGATAGTAGATGCTATAACCAGTCTGTGACAGCTGCAAGAGAAGGTTCTCAAAGGCAACAAGAACTATACACAGGCTTTGTTGACCTTGAAAAAGCATACAATAGAGTCCCAAGAGAACTTGTATATTGATGTCTAAGGAAAAAAGGAGTCAGAAGTAAGAATAAGCATTAAGAATTGTTGGAAGCCTTTACTCATGCTGTGAAACATTGGTGAGGACAGGTGTAGGGGAGGCATCCTCTTTTGAAGTCAGGGTCATACTGCACTAAGTCTCAGCCCTGAGCCCTCTGCTATTCATTATCATCATGGATAGAATTTCCATTGACATTTTCAGGGGTGTGGATCAGGAACTCCTTTTTGCTGATAATTTGGCCATCACAGCTAGTGAGGAGAGAGAATGACAGGAGAGAAAGGCTGAATGGCAAGAAGCTCTGGAGAAGAGAGGCCTAAAGATGAATGCACAGAAGACAGAGGCAATGGTATCCAGTAGACAAGCAAGTGAAGATATTGACAAATGTTGTAGTCTTTGAATGTCAAGGTCATCAAATCTTATGTCACAACTAAACAGTCACCATCATATTAAGAGTAACACCAAATGTAGGGTCACTTTTGATTAGATTTTGGTCTCATTTGATTACCTCATTGATTGAAACATACCAAGAGAGTTGTGTACAAGCATGGTAGGTACATAAGGAGGAAAAACATTTTACCCTCATGGAGACTGCTAGGATCTAACACAATTGCTTTAATAATTCATTTTCCTTATTTACTTCTTGGTAGAGTTCAATATCTTTATTGAAAATGTATATACACCAATATGACATCCTTTCAGACTCATGTTCATATTACCAATCTTTTACCATATTACATTTTACCATATAACATCTTAATAAATCTAATTGCTGATTCTATTTCTAGTGGGTTTTGATAAAGCCCATAACATTTACATTTATATCATGATGGAAAGCATTAACCACACCCACTAAAGAGTTTCTAAGAAGCAGGATAGTTTATACTGTACAAAAGCCTTGCACTTAACAGATTGTTGTGGACTATGTGGGGATGTGATATATTTATTTGTTTTGAAATACTCAATCTGCAGACAGTACTGAAATATGAATTTTAATTCATGATATACAGTGATATATTTTTTGTCTGTCAACTGTTAGAATTGGTGATGGGAGTTGGCATGGCCCTCAGTATAATCACAAAATGTCACTTTTGCTTTTTGCATTCTTTCTATTTCCTAGTAGTACTGTTTACAGACTTTCATTTTGTTTATTTTGCTTTTTTGTAGATTTCCTTAACAGAAATTTGTATTGACACATTAATGGGCTTTTTTATTTCCACATTGGGGCTTTGCACATCATCCCTTGCATTTGAGGTACTTAATGGACTGTTGATAGCCTTAACTGCCTATAATGGTAGCTTGTCAGAAGTAAGTATATGAATGAAGCAATTTATTTGCAATATTCAAAGAGTAATTTTCTAGTTTTGTTAGAAACCTTTGAAAGGTAAGCTATTTCTGCTGAATTTATTTTGTTTAAAGTGGCACAACACTTTTGAAAGGGAAAAGAAAGCTGGAACATTTTTAGACCCTGGTTAGGATAAAGTTACCATATATTTGATTTACACATATATACATGGCTATTGCTGAAGTTGCCTATAAAATCATTGTTGAGGTGGGTACTGTTGAACCAGAAACTGCTTTATTACCTGGGGGATAATTAGCATTAGTAATGTTATTGTGGGAAGTTGCTTGGGAGATTTCATACATCAGAATATACAAGAATATCTTAAGTGTGAGGGCAGTTCTTGCAATTTCTCTGTCAAACTAAAGTGCTGCATTAACATTAACCATGTATATATATATATATATATATATATATATAGTAATATTAGTAAAGTATACCAATGTTCACTGAGAGTGCTCAATGTTTCCAGAGCGTTTATAAATCCAGTAAAGCATACAAAATAACTAGACAAATTTATTAGTTACTACTAGTTTCATGTTTTCTTAACAATCTTCAAACTGCAATGGATTACTACAACATTTCGTGTATTATAAAGATGCATGGTAATTATGGAACACTCAATAGAACACTCGATAGACTTATGGAACACTCAGGCAAACAATGGCTATGTACGATGGTCAATTACATACCGCGCACTGACAAACAATGTCGCTTCCCCTCGCGTGGGAGTGTGTAAAAATGTTCATAGCATGATGCTTACGGGGTCTATTTGACATTTCCGATAATATATTTATTACGGTGGCGACATTTACTAATCAGTTCGTTGCGTTTATTCAAAAGCTGCTCAGAGTCTGATTTTATTATGCATATTTTTTCGCATAAGCACAAGTCACAACGTCTAGTACCACAAACATAGGGGAATGTTTTAACAGCTATTGACCAATTAATTTTAAACGGTGCTTTATCATCCTTTAGTTTCCATACTAACTTAGAAAGTTCGGTATCATTCTGGTAGGAGCGATTACGGAACGATTTAGTGTGGTTGTTGTATCGATATTTAAATTCGCTTTCTGANCTATTTCACTGGCACTCAACAGGAGCAAAGGCATCAGAATAAGAAAGCTGAATTCATGTGGAGAACAAGGCTTAACTAAAATGAGAACAACAGAAACACTAGGAGCAACAATAATAATGGTTATAATTACATTTAGAATAATGAGTGAAAGAGATGTGATAAGGAATAGAAGTAAACAACAATTAGTAGTTTCCAATGTCTTAGCTTAGAGTGTTCACTTAATATCAAGCATAAATTACAATTAGCAATATCAGACTGGTTGGAACAAGTGAGTACAAGTATTGATGATAGCTTTTTGAAGTTCAGTTAGTTTATTCAGGAAAGAAATTCTTTTTTTCAGGGGGATTCAAAACAGGAGCCTGACGATGGGAGATGTATCCCTCAAAACGGAGCTCAGAAAAAGCTTATAATATAATATAATATAATATAATATAATATAATATAATATAATATAATATAATATAATATAATATAATATAATATAATATAATATAATATAATATAATATAATATAATATAATATAATATAATATAATATAATATAATATAATATAATATAATGTAATATAATATAATATAATATAATATAATATAATATAATATAATATATTATATTATATTATATGGTGAGATGGTCAATGTCAGGAAACAATTCTAGAGATTTATTTTAGAGAAAAAAAGCACTTTGCAAGTTAAAGAATGACGAGGAAAGCACTTTAGGACTTTATTTTGAATGAATTATGAAAATGACGTATTACTTTGTTACCCAAAGATGTTAATGGCATGCCCTTTACCCATGATGTTGACATTTTCAAAACGGAATACAACCATTTGTAGTATAGGGGAAAAATCAAGAGATAAAAACCCCAAAGTTAGACAATGTGTATTTATGTTTTTGAAGATGCTTTTATCATTTTTGTAACGATTTGTTATGGAAGCTGTTGTCATGATGTTTTAATTGGTTGCACTTATATCCTTGAAAACTTACTAAGTTGTTTGGATCAGGTTGTATTTTTTTGGCCATTACATAAGAGTTCAATGCCATATGGAAACTTTGAAGAAAGTTTGGGGTTGTAATATTTGAAGCTTAAGTTCAATAGTGCCAGCAATGAATTGGTGAAAGCATTGAAAATGTTTATGAAGTATTGTTACAGGTATTCCTGCCCTAAAATACTCCCCTTGTTAGAATTTTTAGTTTTTAATTCATCATAATCGTTAGGTACAAAATTTAGGAAGGAGCTCTGAAATGTTTATGTAGGAGCAAGTGAAAACAAATGGTTACCTATTCAATGTACAAGCACATCCAAGTGCTATTGTCCGGTACAGGCTTCCAATTAACCCGTGTCTTTACCTTCCAAATTTATTTTGATCCAGGAAACCATGGAAATGGCTATCTGCCTGGGCAGCCCGTTATGGTCAATGTTGTTAGAACGTGAATTGGAGATACATATTCAGCAGGCTTGTTTCAATTGTATTATTGCAATATTATCAAAGTAAGCGATTACAGCAGGATTTTGTAATTGATTAGTTTGTAAGAATTCGTTTGGTGTTCTGAGTTACTTTACATTTGTTGAACAAATATATTTTGTCAATGACGAATTAAACTGGCACTTCGAATCAGACATGGCTTGCCAATTTTTGAAATAGAGCTTGACATGCATTTAGTAAGTGGAAAATGGGGATAAATAACTTAACGAGTAATTGTAGCAGAGGACCGAAACTTCTTAACTTGTACTAAATTTTCGCGAGGATGAAAATGATAGTTTGGAAACCAATAAATTAGGTACAAGTGCGAGGAGCCGTGGTTTAATGGTTAGTGCGTTTGCATTGTAACCAAGAGGTTTGGGGCTTGAGACGCAAAATAAAGTTAGGACTTAAATGTCGACTAGATTTATGTGATCAGAAAAAATATGTATTTTTCTTAGCGCTATGTGTTTGGTATGTGACAAGACTTTAGTTATTAAATGTAGGCTTATGAAGTTGCCTTTTGTTAGCATTTTGATGCAAATAGCAGTGTACCTTTAAGTACCTATTGAATGAGTGTCAGCTCATTGACAGTTTATGCTGCCTAATCTTGGTATTGTCAAAATCTTGTTAAGCTTATATATGGAAGTGTCTCAATTGTAAGTTTTTGTGTGTATGAAACGAACAGCGGCACTGGCATTTGCTTTGTACTGTTTTAATTATTTTGTGGCTCTTTTTAGTACTTTTTCAAATATATTTAGTTATTATCACATGCCTTGCATATATTGTAGAACTGTGATTTGAATGAGCACTAATTAATTCCCTGTGGGATGAGTAATTTTCTTTGAACAATAAAAAATGTTCAATAAAACTTTATTTGTCGGTATCCTTTGATCGTGGTTCTACCACAGAACCATTCACGATGTTTCAACGTTCCAGGTTAAATTACTTGAAACATATACACCAGATGGAAACTTCGTGATCTGCCCTTTATTATTGTCATTTGGTCATTGCCTTTTGTTGTTGGAAGGGTCGAAAGAACCCCACAGAGGTAGTTATTTTGCAAATTTTTCTGTTGTTGTAGGCCCTTTGTATAAAAAACCCAATTTGTAATTGATAGATTACAGAGAAGTTTGTATTAATTCAATTTTTATTTCCATTTGTTTTAGAATAGAAGAAGGAAAATTAGAGAACAAATTTTATGTCAAAATTTCTTATCAGCAGACTCTCAGCCATCTGAGAATATTACTTCGTTTTATGAGTCCTGATGATGTGACGATTTGTAAGGTGGGTTAGTAAAGCCTTTAGGATAATTAAGATTGTAGTAGCTTAACTGTTTCAATGCCGCGTGGACTGAAACTTTGCTGTCGTTTTCAGCTCATTTGAATGTCAGTAGCTGAGCTGAGTGTTTAATTCGTTGTGAAAGGATTGGATGACAGCTAGGCTTTGGTGCCAAAGCCATACATGGGAAGAGAATTAACTATCCATCTATCAATTTATCAACCTACCAACATATCTATCTATCTATCTATCTATCTATCTATCTATCTATCTATCTATTCTATCTATTTATCTTTCTATTNAAAAAACGTTTTCCCATCAAAATAGTGGTACATTTATACTGTCAATTATGACACTGTCATAGTTTATTTTTAGTCAATTTTTTTTCGGAAATCTGCAGAGAAAAGGTCAGAGATGTGATTCTTTTAGTTATATTACATAGAAGGACCAGTAGTAGAAATAATAGCAGTATTACAGCCGGGTATAAAAATGACCGCAACCCAGAGTGACAGTGACCTAAAAGGTCAGGCTTAAAGGATTAAAACAGATGCTAAAATGGGAGTATGGCCAAACAGCTTTCAAGAGACGGCTCATTGGGTTTTCACATTTAGTTAAAATTTTATGTGATAAGAAACCGGTTCCCGTTAAAAGGAGCAAGTTACAAAGGAGCAAGTAGTTAATTTGAGCAAGCGTCAAAGGAGCAAGTGGCAAAGGAGCAAGTATATGTATATATGTATATATTGCAATACAATAGGATGCTCATATACAAGGTCTATGTACATTTGTATCTAGCTACAATGTACGTCCACCGTCCATGTACATGTACATATATCTGCGTATGCATGTACATGTATGCAATTATTGACCAACTATACAATGTACACCATAGTATAACATAATTCATGTAGATGTAGATGTACATGGTGCAACTTGCTCTATTTCAACTTGCTCCTTTGACACTTGCTCTAATATACCACTTGCTCCTTTGTAACTTGCTCCTTTGTAACTTGCTCCTTTGTACGTCCACCAAGAAACCTTATTGACCGGTAACTGACCGTAACTTGCAGTGTACCCCAAATATTAGTAGTAGTAGTCCAAATAGATTTCCATGTAATCATCTACCCTTAAAACGATTTTTTTTATCGACCAATGCCCTTTAGAAACACATATAATACACTGAACAGCACAATTGTAAAATTAAATTCTTTTATTTGAACTTTTAAATGAAAATAACCGCTGCTTGTTGGAAATAACAACAACTTGTTCCTAACACTTTCGAACGGAAGAAACTTAAGGGAGCAACAAAATGGTTGAAAGCTTGAGTGTGAATATTGCTGCCTCTCAAATTTTTCTTATTCCTTAACAGAAAGAACTTTATTACTTACTACTTATCCTCTTCGAGCCATGAGCGGTTCATGAGGCTTAACAGCATCCTCCGCCATCTCTGTCTGTCTTTGGCTATGTTCCCAACTTCGTTCCATGTTTGCCATCCCTGGTCATTTCTTTCTGCTTCCGCACTCCGCCTTGTTGTTCGTGGGTGTCCTCTCTTTCTTAGGCTACTCTGCACCTATCATTTTGTGGCTTTCTCAAAGTATGTCCAATCCATCTCCATCTCCTGCACCTTACGATCTCTCCTACTGGACTGGTCTTCGGCCTATGGTAGAGCTCGGTGTTTGTGATTTTTATGGGCCAGAAGATACGGAGAATCCATTTCAGACATTTTCTCTGAAATATTTTCAACCTGGTAACATCATTTTCATTTAGTTTCCACATCTCTCCTCCATAGAGTAGCACAGACATTACGTTGCCGTTATACACTCGAATCTTGGTCTTATTACTGTATTGATTTGACTTCCAGAGTGGGTTAAGCATGGCAAATGCATTTCTTGCTAGACTCAACCTATGTGTGATATCTTCAGTGGATCCTCCTGTTTTGTTTATTATGGCACCGAGATATGTGAAGGTTTCCACGTCTTCAACACTTCTGCCCCTGATCTCGATTGGGCGCTTTTCCTTGTGATTTAGTGTCAACACCTTGGTCTTGCCTCTGTTGATTTTGAGACCGATGTTTTCAGCAAATTTACATAAATTTTCAGTTTTTTCCTGCATATATTGGTGCTTGTTAGATAGGAGGGCGATATTGTCTGCATAGTCAAAGTCTTCAAACTGGGTGGTAAACTTCCATTTTATTCCTGTTTTCTTTGCTGTTGTTGCTTTCCTCATGATGCAATCTACAACAATAATGAAGAGGAAGCCTGACATCACACAGCCCTGTCGAACTCCAGTTTTTACAGAGAACTATTCTGACGTTTGCCCGTTGTTAATGACGCAACTACTTCTTCCTCTATACATTTCCTTTATGATCTTTATGAAGAGATCTGGAATTCCATAAAACTTCAGAATCTTCCAGAGTTTCTCTCTGTCGATGCTATCAAAAGCTTTACGGAAGTCAATAAAGTTAATGTACAGTGATGCTTGCCGTTCAATGTACTGTTCGACAATATTTCGAAGTATGAAGGTCTGCACCGCTGTCCTGTGTCCTTTTCTATATGCTGCCTGCTCGTTTCTCGGTTTTTCTTCTGCTCCTTTCCTGATTCTTTCTAAAACAACTCTGCAGAAGACTTTCCCAGGTATGGAGAGCAGGGATATTCCTCTACTATTGTCGCATTTAGTAAGGCCACCTTTCTTTGGTACTTTAGCTATCATTGATTTCTTCCAGTCACTTGGCATATTGATTTCTCTCTCACTTTCTCGAACATGTGCACTATTCTCTTGTATGTGATCTTGCTTCCGGCTTTTAACATTTCTCCGCTGATGTTATCTACTCCTCCTGCTTTACTGCTTTTTTAAACTTTTTTTACTGCTATCTTCACTTCCTCTTCTGTGAAGGGGCCTGTGTTTATTTCTTCGATGGTTTCAACATTACTGATCTCAAACTCATCTTCCTCCACATTTTTGTCACATTCATTCTCAACGTTTAATACTTCTTCAAAGGGTTCTTTCCATCTTTGAAGTATCTGACCATCTTCAATGAGTATCTTACCAGTTTTGTCTCTCACACCAGTTGCTGATTGCTTTTTCTTGTTGCACAATAGCTTCGTAATCCTGTACAAAGTTCCCATGTCATTGTATTTTGCTGCATGCTCCGCTTCTTCAGCAATTCTCATTCATGATGCCTAAGCCTAAAACGTTCTCATGGCTTTTGTTGTTACAACCCACTTTGGCATTTGCATCTCCCATAACGATCAGCATGTCATGCTTCGGTGTTGACTCAATCTCTTTTTGCAGTTGTTTGTAGAAACCATCCTCCTTTTCATCTGCATCGTTTGTAGGGCTGTAGATCTGAATACTGGTGGTTTTTACATATTTTGAGTTGAATCTAGCACTAATGGTCCTTTCATGCACTGGATTCTACTTGATTAGACAGTTCTTAGTCTCAGGACTCAACATGATTCCTACACCTCTGTGATGTTGTTCATCTGATCTAGAATACAATACAGACTCTTCGGTGTTGACTTGCGCTTCTCCGAAACCAGTCCATCTTGCTTCGCTTATGCCTAGTATCTCTAGATGGTATTTCCTCATTTCCCTTGCTATTATTGCAGTTTTCCCGGTGGCGTACATGGTTCTTTCATTCCACTATCCTACATGGATGTATCGTTTTGTTGTTAGAAGTGATCTCATGTATGTCGTTCTCACGTTTAAGACTTCCCGTAGGCTTTCACCTCCAGCTGTCATATGCGTGTCTTCCTATCTGACGTCATTATCTTCAGGGATTTCACACGACATAGTTCTGTGACCATAGATAGTTTTGTTTGCTGTCCAAGTTTCTGTAATCGGTGGTTGCTTCACGGGAAGGGGTGATTGGCCCCTTGCCCAAGCCTCCTCCTTTCTCATCCGAGCTTGGGACCGTTCATGGCGGAGTTGGAAGAACTTTATAAACAGAGTATACTAACTTTGGTCAAGATTCTATAAGTTTTGGCTTAAAAGAAAAACATTAAAATAGAATATGCTGATGACATTAGCTCTTAATACCACGCCCATCTGCAATCGCCACTTCGTGAATTGACTGAGAAGGAGGGGAACTGAGACATCTTTTTAGATGAGATATTTTGTATGGACTGAAAATAGATTGATAGAGGGTTGCTTAGTGATTTATGGTAAACAAGCAAGGGGCGTAGAGGTTTTTGGAGCCTATCGGGAACTAACCTCGGTAGCCTGGATTATAGGTTTTTGTTTTATTGTCTAATGTTTTGTTTATGTTACTGGTGTAGCTTATTGACATGAGTGGGTAATGAATGCGAAATGTGAGAAAATCTATATATTTAAGTGTTTTTCTTCATCTATGTAATAAATAATACTGTTATTTTTGTGTAGCAAAAGCACATTACTTCCCTTAACTCACATGCAACTGAGATAACCCATTGTAACAATTTACTTGTGGTTTTACACAGGGGTTTTTTGGAGCTATTAATATTTGTTTAAAAAAGTGAATGCATTGGTCACTGATAATAAGTCGTTAAGTTAGATTGTGACATGTAAATACCGCCATGTGATTCTGTGCGAGTGAGACGATTGTAGTCTTAAGAAGTGGATAAATTGTTGAACATTGTTACGTATGAATAATACAGAATAAAAATGGTTTGCAGCTGTTTATTGTTGCACCCTACATTCTTCTAGAGTTTAAACATATATTCCTAATTAGTATACGACTAACTGTAATCTTTTTTTATAACAAATAATTAAAAAGTCGTGCATTTTCTTGAGGTAGCGAAGGAAGTAAATTGAGGTCTTTGTGGATTTATTCAATTTAATGTTTAGTTAGAGAGGAGGGGAATTAATTAACTTTAGATTTTTAGTAGGTTTGATCTGGTCGTGCCGACTGAAAAAGTGGCTTCTGTCTTGAGGAATAATTTTTTGTTGATTTTAAGGACAACATTAAAATTTAATTGTTTTACTTATAATGACCGTGATGTAAAATGAAGGAAGAAAAGTGTGACATATTGAGGTAAACATGAAGTTTTAATGCTGGATTAGTGTAGGATGCTTACATGAAGGTCTGCAAACCATTTTAATAGGTATTGTTTGTACGTAAACAAAGACATGTACCATTTCAAGTTATACATTGCTCAAGAGCACAACAATTAACTTTATCCGCAGGAGAGAAACATTACAATATTGTGTTGTTACTAGCATTTCCTTATCGTTAGTGTAGGAAGTAAATTATATGATATATCTTCGTTTTTAGTTAATTGGTCGTTTGCTTTATTTTGTAGATGACTTTAAATGCCTTACGAGCACTGCAGGATATTTTACAGCTAATTACTGAAAAGGATAATATAATTGAGCCAGATATCATTATATCATTATTAAAGGTAATTGTTATAAGTTTGTAATACATCATGTGGGAGAGCAACAAAAGCACATGTGAGATTTGTTGTCAACAGACCTTCTCTACTCTATTTTTTTTACTACTGTTTACCAACCTCAACGGGTTTTTTTTTATAGCATAAGACTAAAGGCTAGAAAGGAACAACATATGGATTGGTTCAAGCCATTTTCCATTTCTAAGGATTTTGTCTAGTAATCTGTGCTTATCTTGCAGGCAACTAAAAATCACCAGGATATAATGCAAAAAATTAGGAATTTAGCACACCATAATCCTACTATTTCTGGGCGCAACTTGCTTCTTGATGAAGAAAGCAGTGAATTATTGAGTATATATACTCAATAATTGGGTAGGTGATCCCACCAATGGGTGATCCCACCAATAAGTGATCCCATTGGTGGTTATAGTAATTTTTTTTTATGACATATGAACAATCTGTGTTTCTCGTGAAAGCTGTTTTCCTCGTCTGCGTGTTTTTTAAGATCTTGCCCTACAACGCCAATAAAAAATACATAGCCAGATCTTTTTGTCACAAGTTAATATCTAATGTTCGTGAGTGAACTTTGCGTCCCGGATAGGTGAATCCACGAAGGTTTTACATTTTGGTATGAAAACACGCCTTATGTTTGTACTCAGCACCTTATCTTTATTTGTTTATGCCAGCTCTTCTTTTCTTGATAGTTAAACATGAAAAACTGTTGTGTTTTTATCTTAGTCTAACCTGATGCGATTTTGTACATGCCTTTAATTTTATATATCCTCCATTTTTAACATCGCTGGGTCTACCCTTTTGCTATTAAAAATACCCGCATTTAACCAGTTTTGTTTCCGCTGGAAAACGTGTTTCAGTTTCGGTTCCCTTTCATGTCTCAAAAGTTACTGCATTAGTGGACCTAAAAACATCTTTTCGTGCATGTTGTTATTTGAAGTATTGTTTAGATAGCATAATTGAAGCACTAGGGTTCGTGAGAAAGCTCTGTGTGGTAGAATAACACCTGTAAGGCCTAGATGGAAGTTGCTTGCAGCTATCTCAATGAGAAAAGAGATCCCACTTAAAACCTAAGGAGAATTTGCTTGAACCCATTAAAAGACTAGTCTTGTTGTATGGGTCTAAAGATTGAAGGGTGAGATTAGAAAGCACAGAAAAAATAATACTTAAATTTAAAAAGTTTGAGAAAAAATTGGAAGGAAGGAAACGACGGTGTCGTTCCACCAACTGTCTGGATGAACTTAATAGAAGAAGATCTCACATGAACAGGAGTTAATTTAGCAGACGCTAGTGATAAAAAGTAATGGGAAAAGTATCTCATAAACACACGGGTTGCTTTTGTTGTTTTGTTGTTGCTGATATCAAAACCTGTATTTTTGATGAACTTGACTGCCACTTAATATTTGTGTAGATAAATTAATTTTATTTCAAAACCAAGAAACCTTCACAGACATCTGTAGCAATTTTTGTGTTTCAAAATTCCAATTAATTCTGCCAGTTTTAGTACCGGAATGCAGAACAGTTATATTATTGAGTATAAAGATAAAAGTAGTAAAAACAGGTCAGACCTGAAGATATACTTTGCTACGGTACAAAATAACTAACAAGAGCAGAAAAACAGGGATAAAAAGCCAAACAGAAACATTCAGTGCTAAAGAACATGCAGTAGTGAGTGAGAAGAATGCTAGGGTTTGACTTTTGGCCAACTAGATTTTTGTGCTAAAATTTCTTTCCAAGTCTAGCACATTATTTGTTATAACAAGACTTTGAATATGTTACTGACAAGAATAGAATAAATGTAACCTCCAAATAATTGTAAAGATAACTTGGGCAATTTAAATGTTAAAATTAAAAACATCGCGATCATTTAGAGACATTGTGACAGCTCCCAAACCAGATCTTAACAACAAATAACCCCGGTTATGCACCAAGATAGAAGTCGATAGAAACAATTTGAGAGTACACATCTCGTCCTGTGCATGTTTGCTTACTTGCAGAACACTGTGCTGCTGGAGGTTGGTTCTTTAACTAGCAATGTCAGTAATTTTGTGATTCATGGTAACACTCATACACGACTTAATAACAGCAGTGCTTGCGAATCCCTTCCCAATATTTTATTTATTGTTTGAAAACAGCAGATGCTGTATTTTTTGTAGTTTCTAGTGGTCATAATTAATTGTGATCGAGGCGTTGCATTCAGGGCTCAAAGACCACTTTTAAGTATCAGTAGGGTAAACAAGGTTTTTATTGATGTTGTAACTATTTGTTTATCAGATAATAAATGTGTTGGGATCATGAACGGTGTTGTAAGCAATTTCTCATTTTGATTATACCTCTGCAATTATCTTTTGATATTACAGTGACAAGACAATGTGTCCAAAAATGCACTAAACTAAAACATTGCCAATTTTTAGTGTAGGGTCTTGGTAGATTATTGGGTCCATTTTTCCTATTTTGTGTGGAATCTTTTAGTTACTGTTCTTCTTGACTATTAGACAACCCTTGGTGTTATGGTATTTTTTCTAATTACTGTCATTTAAGTGCCCAAGTATACGTTGAATAAATGAAAAAATGGTTTGTTTCAGTAAAGATCCTAGAACTCTTTTTATGGAGTGAAAACGTAAACAAAAGCTAAACAAATAAATAAATAAATAAGCTAATAACTAAATAAATAAGTTAATAGATAACGTAGACAAATAAATAATTATTTTGGTAATTACAGTAAAGTATAGTGGAATATGAAGTATAATTGGAATGTGAATAAATTAATAGTAATTTTGGAACGCAAAGGCTTTCAAAGTACTTACGAATGTTTTTCTTAAAGTATCTGAGGATGGTCAGAAGAACCTTCTGACTATTTAACAAGTTTATCGATAGTGTTACGGAAAAGGATCTGGATAATGGTAAAGAAACAGTTATTGTCACTGGGAGAATAGTAAAAATTGTTCATTACCAAAGTGATATTTTTTGTGAACTGGGTGTGTTTACGAGTAACAAGATCTGGTGGATTTTTGGATTAAGAAGACAAATGGAAAATTATATTTGAAATGAGGGTATGAATAATATACGAAAAAAACATTTGAAAAACGTGTATTGCCTAAATAGATCTGGTTTCAATTTGAAAGAAAGTATGTGAAAGCATGGTTCTACAGCTCAGCTCCAGCAACTCAAGTCCTGCAGCTCAGGTCTAGCAGCTCTTCTACGACAGCTTAGCTGGTGGAGTTAATAATCTTGATAAAGATAGATATTGATTCGAGTCCAGTTCAAAGCAACTTTATCACTACACAGGTATGTGTGACTTAATTTTTTTATTGATAAAGGAATGTATTTAATGCTAATTATGCAATACCGTTTGGGATTTATTTGTCCATAATGGAATATTTAATGCAGTATTGTATCATTTTCTTAAGGTTTTCACAGTTTATGGATTGCCTGGCTTTCAAAGCAAACTGATTCACTTAAAAAAGAATCTTCCAACAGCTATAGAAGGTAATACATAGAATTAATGTGACTGTGAAAATAAGGGCTTGGAAATTTAATAATATAATATTATCCAGAGTCAGGGAGTGGTCCTATAATTTAAAATTAACGCTAAGCGGTAATAATAGCACATGGTAGCTAGTTATTACCAATATCATTTCTTCAAAGTAATGGGTTCGTTGTGCTTACTAGTGTGGCCTCATTCATTTCATCGGACCCTTTCTTAAGTTGCTTCTCATCGTTGTGGTGCCAGGCTGCATCCCACTTTTTTTAATGATTAAGGCCATAGTTTTGATTTGAATTTTCTTGTGGGCCGTTGCAATAAGGTTTACTTTAAGTTTGCTAGCAGTTTATTTTAATGCTTTTAAATTTTTTTTGTGGAGATTAAGTTGCTATGTTTAGAATTACATGGATCACAAATTTTTATTTTCATCAGAGCTTATTTGAAATTAATTCGTACAAACTTTTGCGATTTTTGCAATATCACGGTAATTTCTTGTGTTATCTTTATGTAATAGGGTAAAAGTAGAAATTTACGTATATGCTCTAACAACAGCTATTAAACTAGCTGTACTGCTACGTGACAAATAGTTTATATCTGCAAAAATCGTGTGTAAGCAATTGGATAGCTGGGAATTACTTGTTTGAGATGCACTGCATGGAAATAGTGGTGTAAAAATTGGATTACTGCCTGAAGTGAAAATTTGTACTCCAATTTGATGTGTCGTTTAGCGTCATGCAACTCCACAATCACCCAGTCGTGGAATTTTGCTGGTTCTAGTAAACAACCAAAATTGGCTTACCCATTGCCGGTTCTTAGACCATTTTAGCAGAGGAAGCATGGCCAGGGATGAAAAATTATTTTTTTGCATGGGTAAGACTTTTAGAATAGCTTTGTGAACAAATTTCATAAAATTCAGAAAACTGGTGAAATTTACATAAAACGTGTAGAAAAGATTTAACACTGAACTACTTGTTAGAAAGAAATGCAACGATAAACGTTTTAATTTATTGTAAGAAATTCATTTTCTTACACGCTGGTTTTGTTTTTTTAACATCCAGTTCTGTAAACTCTTGCAAAGGTGTGACCTTAGTGATCTTGTTTTGTGAAGAAGTTTACTTTCTCTGTTTTTCAATTTTAGCGCCTTCCTACGTTCCTATCGATGTCAGCTTAACAGCAAGAAAGGAAAAATCTTCACTTAGCAAAAAGATGGTATCTTCAACAAAACAGAAAAAGAAGAGGCAGAAAAACAAAAGTAAGAAACAAGGGAGCGCAACTGCTGGTAATGATGGAGACACTGTTGAAGACGAGACTTCCTTTACTTCACAAGAACAAGGACTTAGAATGTTCCAATTCAGTCGATCTCGCACAGTTTACTCAAGCTCTGAATCAGAGCTTTCAGATATTGAAACTGAGCAATCCTTTGGGTATGGAGTTTATATGTAGCCTTGTGTAAATATCTGAGTTTTCCAACTACTAAAGCATATTTCAACCCTCTTGTTTACCACTTGTACCAGGGGTAACCAAGAATATTAGACGAAACCGAAAGTATATTTGTATACCGTGACTAGAATGTTATATTATGAGTCAATATTATGACTCATGACATGTTAAAGGTCTTACATCTATGGGTTCCTCTGAGTCCATAAAATTCAGAATTTTCAAGATATCTTACGACTAGTACCAAGTCTGATATTGCAGCATTAAATTTAGACTAGATATTTGATATTGCCCTGTTTGGGCACGAAAATGACAATAAATAGTCCCAAAAGAGGCGTATTGTAATGTATGCCAAAGAGCACTTATTTGTTATTATTATTATTATTATTTATTATTTATCATTTTTGAATTATAATAATTATTAACTGTTTTCGGGGCAATAGATCTTCTTTACAGCTAAATAAACATCATTGTATTAACCATCTAACAATTTCCTTGATGCGAAAAATATTAAACTAGTATTTTAGATGGATTGTTTTTTTTAGTTGACGTACTGATCCAGACACACGTATGAAAGTAACCCAAAATTTTTGGTTTGCATTAAGATTGCATATCAATTGTTTTGTCCTATTCTAGGCTGATATGTTCCAAAGTCAGGGTTGCTGCCGTACGAAATATTCAGTTTGTATTACATGTAAGTGACCCTTGAGTTTATATTCTTTATTTTGTAAGTGGTATTGGAAATCGTGACTTGGTTTGTAAAAACCTAATTTCATAGACAACGAGGTACCAGTATAAGAAGTAGGTAAAATACGAAAAGTAATATTTTAAATTTTGAAACTTCGACATATTGCTGATATATTAATTTCTGCTTGAAACAGTTGTGGTGAACAACAAGGGTTCGGGGTACCGAATGATCATGAAAGGGAAAATGATTGTGAATTGGTGCTGATTGACTATTTTGAGGGAGATATTTTTCTTTCGTCTTTTAATTGTTTACTCAAGTTTAGAACTAACATCAAATGCGCTGGTTATACTGAAAAAATGCAGACCTTATTTTGAACAGAGAAACAGCGGCACCTTGGGGCACGGTATCAATAGTTTGAACACCATAAATTATTCTTGAAGGTATCTTGTTATCGATCACAATCTAATCAGGATAAAAACTCGAAATAGGATACAGAATGATGGTAAGCATTCGTATACAAAAAAAGATCGACCTGTTGTTCTTCTCTCAGTTGTTAACATGGTTTTTAGGTATCTTATCAACAATAAGTTGATTAAATTTCTTGAGGCACAATATCAATATTTTTGGACACCATTAATTATTTTTGGAGGAATCGTGTTATCAGCCACAATCCAATCAGGATAAAAACTCGATGGTAAGCATTTAGAACCAAACAGATATCGTCCTATTGTTCTTGTCTCAGTTGTTGACATGGTTTTTAATATCTCATCAAAAATAGGTTGATTAAATTTCTGGAGAGTTTTGATTTCTTTGTCGATGTTCAGTATGGGTTTCACTGCTCTCTTTCAGCTGCTGGTCTGCTGAATTTTATCATTAATCGTACACTCATTAATACAAAACCTGGTTAGAGCCCTGCTGTTGCATTTTTTTTTCACTTCAAATACTTTGATGAGGTTTGGTATGCTGATTTGCGCTTGGAACTGTCAGCTTATGGTGTTAAAGGAAGTGTTTTTGGCATCATCAAATCTTTTATTTCTGATCGTTACCTTATTATACAAAATTAACGAATGATGAAATTAACGCGGTTATTATTTTTTTGCGTTAATTTTATACCCGTGTTAATTTTGACATTTGTTAATTTAGTCACCCCTTAATTTTTGTGTTCGTTAATTTTAACAACGTTAATTTACTACGGAAATCCCAAAATTTTTGTATGTTTGTACGCTAATGCGTTTCCTTAAAAACAAAAATTGAATAAATTCTTACACGTAACTTGTACCATACTGTCGGCTTCCTTTACAAAAACTTTTAGGAGAAAAAAAATTAGCAATTTGATACCTGAATGCCAAAATAGACTAAGAGATGTAAAAATGCTGTTTAAGGAATAAAGGTATTTGCATGCAAAAGAGTCACTAACAAAAAATAAGAAATTTACAATCAATCTGGAACAATACAACCATTTCCGCTTTCATCCTGAACCTCTTCAGATGCATCCTCATCATCGCTGCTTTCGATTTCCAAGTTTTTAAACTCCTTGAGTAATTCACCCAAAATTTCTTTGGAATCGTCCACATAATCCTCATGTATAGGATACTGTATGGATTCAATCTTTGATTTGAATATTGTCAACTTCTTTTCGCTATTCCATTCAATTTTAACATGTATCATGATCTCTAGCCTGCCTTGTAGAAAGGGAGAAGGCTTATGCTTCTCATCCATCACCTCGCCTGATGTTCGTGCACCTTCCAAAATCGCATACTATGTAAACCTGCTTATTTCCCTAGCAATTTTATTAGGAAGCATGACCTTTCCAGCAACAGCAAATCGGTCGTGTTTGTTAGCCATCTCTCGTTTGAAAGATATCTTTTAACCTTTGAATGCCTTCCATCTTACAGTTTCTTTGTACACGTGAAAGCCTCGTGGATGGATGGAAAGCTGCAGGCATCACACAAGCAGTGGTAGATGCCAAAAACAACACCTGACGTTCCCTAAACCCATTTAGTTAGGCTTTGTAATTTTTACAGAAAAAGATTATGAAAGGAAAAATATAAAATCAACAAAATTTTTCTAACCGCGTTAATTTTTTCCCGCATCAATTTTAAAAATTTTGTTAAATTCTTCATTCGTTAATTTTGTTTAATAAGGTATGTTGATATGACTTTGGATGGTGTTACTATTTTTGAGTACTCTATCAACTTTTATGCCCCCTTAAGGTACTGTTTCTTGTCTAACCCTAATTCGTCCTTATGCCGAATTGGAATTTGCTGCTTAATTTGTTCGTACTTTCTTAGCTGATGTTTATTGGGATTTTTACATTAAATTGATTCTTAATTCTACTTTTTAATTGGACAGGCAAACGAGTACCTCACACCGAATTCACAATTTGCCTTGTACGAACTACTGGAGCCATGTTTGGGAAGGCGTTCTCCCTAAGTGGACCTTCTTGACAGGTTTTAGAGGAGAGTCTGGTATTTAATGGTTCTCTTCTTGCTGCCCCTTGCTGCTTGTCACATTGATGTGATGTCACCATTAGTATATTTTTATTTCATTATTGCTACGAAAAATGCTCTGCCGAACTGTTGTCTTTGGCTCTAAATACTGACTGTCATCTCACTCCACTCGGTACTCACATTGTCTTTATCACATTGCCATTTTGCTTCTGCGTGTTACAGGATTGTAACTTCCTTCCGCAAACCTTGAAGTTTTCATCCGTATTATTGATGCTACCCTCTTTTTGACTTAAACTGAATTCCAAAGTGAGTTAATTTCTTTCGTCTTAATTTCCCTTTCATTGCCCTTTACATTAAATGGGTTAACGCCTCATTTAGAGTTTATATTTCTGGGGACATTGAGTTGCATTTTAAGAAGAAGCTAGTGTGAATTAAAAGAAACTTCCTGGTAACTAAAAAAATCAAAGACCTACGTTTACCCAGTGAAAAAAGAGTAATTGAAAAATGACCTAATTGCTTAATTATAATACAACATTGCCGCAAGAGGGAAGGGTACAGATCATAAATTTAGATGAGATTAGAATTTCAGGCTAATCTGGTATTTACCTAGAAAGTCTTGCTTGGTTTTGCCCATCAGCACGGTTGTGACCGGTAGAGGTTCCAAAAGCCACACAGAATGTTTACATCTTCCCTGCTTTTAGTTCCTGTGCATATGGAGTAAAAGAAAGGTATGGTAATGATATATGACGTCATATCTTATGATATTTGATGATGATATCATGTGTAAACATATGATGAACTAATATTAATTAGATAGGACAACAGGCATGAGTTAGAATGTTACTAAAGAGTTTTTCTATGCTTGTGATTCAAGTCTTTGACTCGTAAATCTGTATAATTATAAAGTTAAACCGCCCAAATTTTTGAAATAAGAGTGAGAGGTATCATATTGAATATCGTATGTTACGTCGTGTTGTCCTTTGAAACCAAGAACTGCTCACAGTTTACTACTTCATTAATCTTAATTTTCTTCTTTTTACAGGGTATAGAAAGGAAGCTTCGATTTTCCTGTTGGTTGCTACTTGTTCCTGAAAGTAGGTCAGATATAGACCCTTCAATACTCGCGTTTCTTGAGAACGATCCTTCATCGAAGGTTAGTTTCAAGGAGTTCATTGTTTTCTTAATATTAATTTTAATGAAAGGAGAATATCAGAGAGCAGGATTTTGAACAATACAATTGTTCAAAAAAATTGTTCGTTGGGCGCTTACTTTCTGAGGAGCCGTGGCTTAATGGTTAGTGCAACTGCATAGTAACCAAGGGTTCCGGGTTCANTCGTCCAACACATGCTAGCATGTAAAACGGACGTTAAACCGAATATGATGATGATGATGATGATGATGATGATGATGATGATGAATAAATACTGCAAATTATACATAAAAAAACCCATTTGCTATATGTAGTGTGTCGTGAAACTAAGCGTTTTATGTCAGTCTGCCATCTACAAGAAAATATTGAGAGCTACTGATCGAAAGTGACAGACGGAGCTTTAAATTTCTTTGTTTTTGTTTTGTTTTCACAGCAAGTTTTGTTGTTGGTCATATTTTAAAGGTTTCTTTGCTTAGAATAATTAGGAAACATTGCTTACCCGAGTTTTTCTTTAAACCTTTTTTGAAATGGCATTTTTGCATTCGTATTTCCCCATATATAATTTTTTGTGATTGCATCCGTCGAAATAATGGGTTTTGAAAGTACAAATTCCTTAATCTAATAATGTTAGCTTTCTCCATATTGAACATTCTTTTTGTAACTTGAAGTTGGGCATAAAGAGGGAAGTACAAAGTTTCTTTTGGTTAGAGCACATTAAAAAAATTTTGTTTATCTCTTTTCTAAATTCGGTACCGTATAATTCATGATATGATGCAATGTGTTTCAGAGGAATTCCAAAAGACACACTGCGTAAGCCACTGAGACCATATTGTTAAATATGGCCACGAGAATGAGATTTGCACGAAGAAGAGTGAATATCTTGTTAAAAATAAAAGAAAAACAGCTGGAAGTTTAAGTTACATTAAACTGGCGTTGTAAGCCAATGGCTTCAATGACCATTTTGTTCTACCAACTGACCTGCCAGTGCTAGGGCCTTAACAGATAGTATTTGCAATATCCTACTTGGCTTGACCATTTTTTACTCCAGTCCATGAAGTCTTTGTGTTTGAAAGGCTCGCTTGTACATGAATTTACTTGTACATGTATTTACTTTTGTATGTATTAACGTGGATTACATATCCATGAAAGCGAGAGATACTGTTTACATTCATTTCTCCATTGTTGTGAAGTTGAACTTTTCACTTATTTTTATGCAATTGCACTTTATTTCTGTCAATATATATTTTCAAGAAATAGGAAGTAGATGTAATTACCAAATGGCAATCAAGCTATTTATCTGTATCAAGTAGCTAATAATAATCCAGGTGAGGCAATGGTCTTCACACTAGGACCATATTATGATGCAGTCGTTCTGGACTACAAATTTATGACTCACCTACATTAAACAGAATAAACATACAACGTTTAAGATGGGGGCTGTAGTGTAATAATTGGTTTTTGAAATACGTTTTCAGAAGTTTTCATTTTGTCAGTGATTTACTGGAGTGATATATATGTGTATATAGGTCTGTATTTGTACTGTATATATCTGTATATATACGTGTATGTACGTATATATACAAATATATACGTATATATAAATATTTATACGTACATATATATACATGTATCATTTTATGTTGAGCTTAATTTTTCCAGAGCTTCATATTATCAAAAGTTTAGCTGTTTATTTTTATTGAATCCCTTAAGAGATTACAAACGTTCTCATGCTATATTTAGGTTCGTATTGCAGCTATGGGTACTCTGCAAGAACTTCTAAATGGATCCAAACTGTTTCTTGACAACGCCATCACAAGGTAATACTATGAACTATGTGGTATATTGCTTTCTAACAAGCTTTAGCACCCACTTCGTATCATGTGTTTCGTTGTTCATCGAATGGTACCATGCTTTGTTCTTGAATAGTTAGTACTCTTAGTATTGCCATAACACAGTCTTGGAGATGACGTTATTTTGATGTTTTCGTTGCAGTTTGGAGGATACTGTTTTAGTGAATAAGCCTGGCAACCAATGAAAACCGCGTTTTTAACTAAAACAAAAAAGATGCTAGCACATAAATTTTTATCATTCAAGGAATATCCTTGGATTTGCAGCTTGCAATTATGAAGTTATTTTGGTGACAGTGGTGACAGTTATTGATGATGTTATTTATTTACCCTTGCTAAAAAAGAAAAACGAGATGAAAAGGCTTATTACGCAGAGTTGGATTCAAACCAGTGGCTAAGGCTTTGGTGGTAATCGGCTCTACCAATAGAGAAACCAGGGTTACGCCTCTAACATGCTGGTTGCTGGTGAAGCACATAGCTATGGAAATCACCAGCACTGGTTTGAATCCACTTCGATAAAACGGACATTTTCTACTTGGTCTACCATATATTTTTAAATCCTACCTAGCAATATTATTTGTACATTAACCTCTGTAGAGTGAAAGCATATTTGAATTGAAAATAAGCATGTTTTTTTACTTGTTTATTTTATCTTGGACTTTGTCACTCCATTAACTGAATATGTTTAGAGGTAAAAGAATTCCAACAATCTATAATCTCATTTATTTTCAGTTTTTTAAAATCGGATATATATTTGCATTAATTCTGTTGCATATCTCTTGTTTGGATATTTGTTAATCATGTAGCTACAAGGTCCATTTTCTTTCTTGTTCTTTTTGTTGATTTTTTAACAGTTTGTTGGGAGTTTTGCCTTTCCTTACATATTTGATTCCCAAAAAGTTTTTTGAGGATCTTAAGGATCAGAAATTAATAACGCAACATAGAAACTAAAAAAGAGCATTTCTTGTGGCTTTTGGCATTTCAAGAGCTTCTCCCCAAGTGGTATTTAAATTATGTTTTCTTTTTTACTCCAATTATGGCAACCCGGTAAAATGAATTATGAGAAGTGCGAGATCATATCTATTTCCTGCCAATGTCAGTGCCTTCTGTCAAGTTTAAACGCCACCGTGTAAAAAGCTTATTTGGAAGGATGCAAAGGTATGATGAGCTAATACTAGTGTGGAAACGTTCTCATAGAAAAAATGTAAGTCATCTATTTTTGTTATGCAGTTTGTCCCCCTCCCCCCTCTGCCTGTCTCTCTGCCTGTATGTATGTATGTATGTATGTATGTATGTATGTACGTATGAATGTACGTATGAATGTACGTATGAATGTACGTATGTATGTATGTATTATGAATGTATATTTCTATGTATGTATGTATTGTGTTGTGGTGATGACAACACCCTTCCACCGGGTCCCCAGGTTGTGGATAGGGAAAGGGCCTCCAGATTTGAGGGTTAGCGGTGGATATGGAAATAAGCCGTCCCGGATAAATATCATGGATTGCCCATTGGCAAGGCATAGGATCCAAAGGCCACCCCACCAGTGTCACGGGTGAATATATCGGCAGCAGAATATCAGATCAGTTGAGGTGAATAGCTTTAATGGAAGTTACTGCATTTTGGAGTGAGAGACGCCTTAGTTGCAGTTGCACCATCTCTCTAAGAGAAGGACACTGACATAAAACCTGAGAACATTCAGTAAAACCTGCAGCCAATATAGGTACCAGTTACCTTGCACTTGCTTGTCATTGGATCATAACTGTGGATGCTGTGTCGTACAAGCATATGTCATTGAGATTTTTTATTTACAGAGATCTCATCAAAAGTCCTGTGGGGATGCAGTAGTGGCGACGTGTACAGACTTAACAAGTTGGAGGCATGCAGTCACGATTCTGCACACAGGCGGCTCAAAGTTATCTTAACGTTGTTGTTAGTTCTGCTGAACAGGAACTAACTTGGATGTAGCTTTTTCCGCCTGAGCAGCCCTTTTTAGGGACAACGCTGCTCACCCAGGTCACCGGAAGGGTCTAGAAAAGGTGACCTAAACATCGTCTGTTCAGCCGGAACTTGGTCATCCGCCTGCAGCTTACGGCTGTTAAAATTTGCAGGGGAAACAAAAGAAAAAGAAATTCCATTTATGCAAAAGAGAGAATTACATTGTATATTGCTGCTTGGAATGTAAGAACACTTCTTGGTCCTGAAGAGTCTGCTTATCCACAACGAAGAACAGCAGTTGTGGCCAAGGAACTGGCTAAATACAAAGTGAACATTGCTGCTTTAAGCTACTGATACTCGGTAACTTTAATGCATGGATTGAGAGTGATCATAATACCTGGGATGTTTAAGGAAGATATGGTCTTGGTAAGGCAAATGATAATAATCCTCTTCTTCTCCAGCTGTGCACAGAATTTAAGCTAGCAGTATGTAACACCTTCCAACAAAAGCTCATCCTCAAGGTGACATGGATACATCCTAGGTCAAAACATGGGCATATACTAGATAACATTATCACACGAAAGCGTGACCTTCAAGACATGTGTACAGTAAGAATCATGAGGATGGGGGGGGGGGGGGATGTAGATTGTGGTACTCACCATAAACTTGTTCGTGCTAAAATTGAGATGCGTGTTAGGAAGAGGGCAGAGCAACTTGATTAAGAGTGCCTGAGCGCATTGATCTTTCTAAGTTACGAAATGAGAAAGCACGTGAAACTCTCAGGAACAAATTTAATAACGTCACATTTTATTGAACCTAGGAGCAGTTCAAATCACAAGAGTATACGACGGGTACTGATGTACGTGGCCTTCGAAAGACTAAACATAGAGACTGGTTTGATGAGAATGATATTGCAATTACCAGTCTCCTGGATGAGAAAAACTGGCTTCATGAAAAACTTCTTTGTACTTCCGGTTCAGCTAGAGCATGTGGGGAAAGAGCTTTCAAGGAAGCAAATTCGAACCTGCAGCATGAAATTCTACACATAAAGAGGAGATGTTGGTTCGACGTGTCAACTAACGTTCAGAGAGCTGATGACTGTAAAGATTGTAAGCTTTGTACAGTAAAATTAGACAAGGGTTTGGACCAAAACCTCCAAGAATGGTACCGTTGAGATTTAAAGGTGGTTCTACGCTTCTCAAAGATGCTGGGAGCATTATATCTTGTTGGACAGAACATTTTACTGATATATTTGATAATACTTCAGAAATAGATGAATTAGTTATTGATGATCTACCTCAAAAGGATATAATTGAGGAGATGATGACAGACCCCAGTATTGATTAGACAAAAAACTTCATGAAAGAAGTTAATACTGGCAAAGCACCAGGATTGGACGGGATACCCATTGAATTATTGCTGTTTGGAGGAAATAACCTTCCTAATGCCATTCCTATGTTCATTCCTGCTGTATGGTATGGCAGTACTGTTCCTCAAGATTGAGTAGATGCGATACTGCTTTCTATTTATAAAGGGAAGGGATTTGAGTTTGAGTGTGTTGACTGTAGAGGTATCAGCCTACTTGAAGCGGTGGGAAAAGTTCTTTCAAAGATACTGTCAAATCGGGTGATGGTTTGGATCTGCCCTACTATCATTCTAGAGACTCAATTTGGTTTCCGAGCTAGATGTGGGACAATGGATATGATATTCACTGCTCACCAACTTATGGAGAAGTGTATGGAGGAGCAGGTACCAATATATCAAGTCTTTATTGATCTGACTAAAGCTTTGGATACCATCAATCGTAGTGCACTCTGGAAGATTCTTATGAAACTTGGATGTTCTGGGAGTTTTGTAGAGATGATTAAACAGTTACACCATAACATGAAGGCCTAAGTAAGCCTCAGTGGTTCACTGTCAGAACCAATATCAGTTGAGAATGGTGTAAAACAGGGTGATATCCTATCTCCCACTCTTTACTCAATCTACTTTGCTGTAATACTTTTTCATACTTTTAAGGATTGTGATATGGGGGTAGGCATAAGGTTTCGAACATCATGCAAGCTTTTCAATCTTCGGCGTCTCAATTCGAAGTCAAAAGCTTTTCAGAATCTTGTTCTTGAACATTTGTATGTAGATGATGGTGATCTTGTTGAGAGGAAATGCAGCTGGTTATGAACAAACTCTCAAGTGCTTGCCAAGGTTTTGGTTTTACCATCAGTCCCAAGAGAACTTACGTTTTGTTTCCACCTCCAGTTGGAGTCCCATATGCTGAACCGCATTTTCTAGTTGATGAGAAGAGGTTACGGGTTACTGATAGTTTTATATATCTTTATAATACACTGAGGATTGCACTCTGGATGCTGAAATAAACTACAGAATAGCCAGAGCCAGGTCTGCTTTTGATAAGTTGGAGAAACGCTTATGGTCAGATGGGGGAATTACATCAAAGACAAAGACGTGTTTATAAAGCGTGTGCTTATTTCTTTGTTATATGACTCAGAAAGATAGACTACATGTAGGCGAAATCTCATGGAAAGGTTTCATCAAAATTGTGTCAGGAGAATCCTTAACATCAGTATGAATTCTTTCACACCTGATGCTGCAGTCCTTGAACCATCCAACAGCACCAGCTTTGAGATGTTGATCTGACAAGGTGTTCAGTCGATCGCATGATCGACTGGACACCTTGTCAGGGTTGAAAATGAAAGACTCCATAAACAGCTGTTTTATGGTGAGTTATCCAAAGGAAAGAGACCAGAACACAAGCCAAGAAAAAAAGATGTGCCGAAAAACGATTTGAAACTACTGGAAATCGATCGGAATAACTGGAAAGTGATAACTGTAGACCGTCTTCAGGAGAAAAATCAGGGAAGGGTGTATAGAATTTGAAGAGAGACGTCTAGTTCATGCTGTATTAAAGCGTGCTCTAAGAAAACAGGGTGAAAATGCAGTGTCTGTTGATATTTAGGAGGAAATAAAGTGCATTGTGGTAGATTTCTTTTATCAAAAGCTGGACTGGTGAACTATCTTAAGTCACAGTAAGATGAACATTTTTATGAGAAAACGCTACCACCTCGCCCCTTCGATGCAATGTTGCGCTACCTGTGGTCTAGTCTGCAAATCAGTGAGTGGTCGAACTAGACATTCAAAAGATATGTAATGAAGCTCATCTGCATGAAGCTTCATAAGTGGGAAAGTTCAGCTGTCATGTCTGCGATCGTTCATGCAAGGCAGAAACTGGGCTGAGGAGTCACCCGCGTGCGCACGGAAACACAGTATCAAATTGAAGAGATGTCAAACTTCTGTCAAGATAGAGCAATCATTATGTATGTATATAAAGATGGATGTAGGGATGTATGCACGCATGCATGGGTACATGTATGTATGTATGTATGTATCTATGCATGTATGTATATATATATATGTGTATGTGTGAACGTGTGTGTGTGGCTAGCCTAACAAAACTGACCATCAGGGCTGCATACACGCTGTCCACTAGGAATAAATTAAGTAAATGTGCCAAGGCTTGACTCGTGATTCTAAGGAGTAAGTAGATAGTTTGGATATGCATAATTTTCTTGGTATGAGGTTAGTGCTTAGGTCGTCGACGGTCTTCAAGAGGCAAAAAGTTTCTGATGTTGTCATCACTTTAGGGTAAACGTATTTTCATTAATGTAGTTAATATCTGATGCCAGTACTGCCGTTGCCATCCCTGAGTGTATTTGTGTGGCCAGTATCCTAGACGTTTGTCAACTGCGTTGGCTTGGACACGTCAGGCTAATGGATAACGGCTAGATACCCAGGGATGTTCTATACTCAGAGCTCGCCACTGGCTTCAAACCAGCCAGAAGACCTGTCGTACGCTTCAGAGACGTCTGCAGAGGCGATATGAAGGTAGGTGAGGTCAGCCAAGCAGGATACCGAAGCAGTGGTAGAATACCGAAGCAGCCGGAGATAAGCGGTGAAGGCCAGCATATATAGGAGCGAGGAGAGGAAAATGGTGCATTGTGACGAAAGGAGAAAGCGCAGACGGCAGAAGGAAGTGTCAGCACTGATAGAGCCAGGCGCAGTATTCACCAGTAGCAAATGTAACAGAGCCTACCTATACAGAATTGGACTGTACAGCCACATTAAGCGGTGCAACCCAACAACAGACCGAAGAATGTTGCAGAATAATTCCGTTGTCTTCTCCCTAGACAGACGGATTGCACCAATCACAACATTGCATATTTAAAAAACAACAGATGATACATTGTTTATTTTTATTTGAGTTTTACTAGCTTACGCAAAACAATTAAAATTAGAGCTTTAAGCGATACTTAAACTCAGCAACTATTCACTCTTAGGATAATGATACAGGACAGATGCTGAAAGTACCAGAACTTTATATGTAATTTTAACCGGCTTGGTAGCTTGTCTCCCTTTGGAAATTACAGGAAAACTAATTCGAAGGGGACTCCAAAATTTGATTAGATTTGGTTAGTTGTCTAAAAATCCTGCTTGTATGAATGTTTTCGAGTGTTTTAGTTACAACGTTACAAGTACCCGAATGTCAACGTTTTAGTGCCGTAAGCGTTTTTGACTTTGAGCACACAGAATGAAGTATTTAATTTGAGTTAACTCATCTGTCTATAAGCCAGTATTCTAGACGTTTCATGAATAGTAGACTCAGCTTCTATATTCACTTGATCCCTGGTGAATAAGCTTACTCTTGAGAAGTGCTTACAGTTATTACGTTGCCATAGTAGCAAANAAGGGGACTCCAAAATTTGATTAGATTTGGTTAGTTGTCTAAAAATCCTGCTTGTATGAATGTTTTCGAGTATTTTAGTTACAACGTTACAAGTACCCGAATGTCAACGTTTTAGTGCCGTAAGCGTTTTTGACTTTGACCACACAGAATGAAGTATTTAATTTGAGTTAACTCATCTGTCTATAAGCCAGTATTCTAGACGTTTCATGAATAGTAGACTCAGCTTCTATATTCACTTGATCCCTGGTGAATAAGCTTACTCTTGAGAAGTGCTTACAGTTATTACGTTGCCATAGTAGCAAAACACAGGTGTGTGTCTTCCACTAAAGGAATAAACGAGGCAACAGAAAACTAGCCCAGCCACTTTACCTGAGGGTCAAACTAAAGCCCAGTGTTATTCAAAAAGCACGTAATAAAGTTAAAGGGAGACTCCACCAGAAAAAACCTCCTCAACGAACTTGCAAACACGTTGGCTCTCCACCCGAAAACTTGGAACAGGCCCCTATAGCACTTTGCTGTTCCTTCACAGAATACACTGGACCAATATTTTCAAGACCATGCCATAAACAGAGAGCAGACGTAAGGTAAACAGATCCTGTCCTATGGCAATTGGCACTCTAAAAGCGATTCTGTTGCTGTACTGATACAAAGTAGTTGGTATCGCACCACTCGATCACTGAAGAGAATCAACAACCTGAGACACCCACTTCTTGGTCACTAGGAAGCAAAGCGACGATTTTTAATGCCAGAAAAGGTCTCTGTTGGTGGAGGAACTAGATCTAACTCACGCAGCAGCTGACTAGTGTTGTGAAAGTGATTAATGGGAACATTGATGCTTTACAGGCATCAGAGGAACGTCGCTCTCTAGGAAGGGGCAGGGTACTTTAAAGTGGGCAAGAGTAACCTAGTCCTGAAAACGTTGGATTGGGGCCTCAGTGCTTCGACCAAGACCTCAGGGATACAAATAGTACTGCCTGGGAATAAATTTGGCATTGGAGTCATAAGGTATGATGATGACTATATTACTGTTTTTAAAAAAATATATACATAAGTCGATACTTTTATGTGTTTTTTGTGGGCTGGGAGTTTGCATTAAAAGTACTTACAAGTAGACTCTCTCTAAATTTTGTTATCTCGTTAAAACCATGTTATGTAATTGAATCACGTGATATTTTGTTCCGTAGAATATACAACAATTTAGATTAAAATAAGCATTTGATAGGGTACTAATTTTCTTAATCTATTGCTCTACATTTCAGCTCAGCAGAAAATACTACTACTTCAAGACCATTCGTGTCATTTTCGACAAAAATGAGCATGTCGGTTGACTTGCTTCACCATGTTCTAATGAATAATATTGTTGATCAAAGTCAATTTCGTCTGACAGAGAAAACTATCAAGGTGAGAATTACATAAGTCGGAGGTTGCATGATTTGATTCATTTCTTAAATGAGCACATTTATTCCGAGATTATTTTGCAATTATTAAGAGTCTCTGAAAAGAGGAGTAATCCCGGTAGTATGAAATTAGTTTCTTTTTAGTGGGATGCCTTAATCTTGGTGGGGTTTGCTTTGGCAATACATTTCATGAAACATATATATATATATATATATATATATATATATATATATATATATATATATGTGTGTGTGTGTGTGTGTGTGTGACTAATAAGCTGGAAGCTAACCAAAGCTCATGAGAAGACATACAGAAAAACGAAAAATTGATACTGCTTTTTTTTCATTTCTGTAGTGCACAGACATAGTACTCTGACGTTTTTCCTTAAAGGTTTTCCTGCAACAGCAATTCGACCCAGTGACATCTGGCTACTTAAGTTCATTTTTGATTCAATAATCTGCAGCACTAACGTTTGAAGTTTGTTGAGTTTTAGTGACTTGTTGACAATTTTTATAGAAGTGGCATCGGATGCAGTATGATGTAAGATATATCTTGAAGATATATCCCTCACAAATATACCTCACAAATAAAGCAATACAAAAATCTTCAAGTTCGCTGTGAAGCAAAGAATGAAGTATTGTGGTAAAGACTGGGAAAGCTAATTTTTGTTCCTCTTATTGTTTCGTTCATATTGTGTTTATGTCACCTTATTCTATTGATGTGCTAAGAGCATAATGCAAGCGAGAATTAATGCTCTAGCAAAGAAACCTGGGTACCATTGGGCTGATATGACTATCTTACTTTCTTTTTTTTTTGGGGGGGGGGGTGTTCCATTAGATTAAACCCTAATTAAGTGTTTCTTGACTATTTCTTTTATGTTCAGAATGTCTTTCATATTATGAATAAATCTGAATAAGATTCATCATTTTTTTATTTTTCTCTTTTTTTTTAGTGTTTAACCCTGGTTATTTTGAATTGCCCTTATGATAAAATTGGTTCAGATTGGCTGAAGAAATTTATACCAATTCTTGCCAGTTACTTAGTTTCAAAAGGTAATTATTTTGAAGTTGTATGCATTTTTTTGTATCAAGATAGGCAGAAAGTTACTTTTACTCTTTTACTGTTGGTATTTTTAAAGAAACTCAGCCGTTCCTAGAGAGTGATACCCCTCTGGGAAGGCTTTCAATGATGCCTGTACAACCATCCTCTATGGTCATTGATAACTCTGTCCCAAGAAAGCTACCGTTATGAGATCTGTAAACATAGCTGTGTAACCCACCTCTAGCCACATGTTTAGCCCTTTGTTATTGCTTTTTAACAGTGTCAAATAATTGAATTTTAAGTTTCAGTTCCTTTGCTGTCTTAGCCAACCACACCCTCTGTCAAAGTCTTACCAGTTGTTGCTTTCATAAAGTCGTTCTTAAATGTTATGAGAATTCGTGAAATGCCCTTCTTAGAGTACATATTTCAGGCGTATGTATGGCAGTGGGGATCGCAGGTAAATTAATGTCTTTCTTAGAGTACATATTTCAGGCGTATATACGGCCGTGGAGACCGCAGGTAAATCATAAACCTGTATCTTAGTATAACTAGTTTTGTCTTTTTTGGCCAAAACCTTTTCGCTCGGTTTTCCAAGTACTGCAGGTACTTGGAAAACCATTCCAACATTCCATTGTTGTACNTGCTGTCTTAGCCAACCACACCCTCTGTCAAAGTCTTACTAGTTGTTGCTTTCATAAAGTCGTTCTTAAATGTTATGAGAATTCGTGAAATGCCCTTCTTAGAGTACATATTTCAGGCGTATGTATGGCAGTGGGGATCGCAGGTAAATTAATGTCTTTCTTAGAGTACATATTTCAGGCGTATATACGGCCGTGGAGACCGCAGGTAAATCATAAACCTGTATCTTAGTATAACTAGTTTTGTCTTTTTTGGCCAAAACCATTCCAACATTCCATTGTTGTACGTTGCTGGTCGCATTCGGAACAACATATCTTAAGAACAAAAACTGTTTACACCCACTGTTCATTCATGGCTGCAGTCTCTATCAGTTTGTCATCAACATGCAGAAAGCATGCACCTGTTGTAATAAGCTCTGTTCTTTAATTATAGGTACACAACATTTTTTTAAACGGAAGCCTATTAAACCTGAATAACAGAATTTGAAACATCAGTTGACGAATAAGGAAAACCGTGTATTCCTGTCTTATTAATCAATGAAGATTTTGTTTATGTAACCTAGTAAGATAACCTGATGGTACCGGTAGTTAATTTATTAGAATATACAAATACGCATTTTTATTTAGTGTTACTTCAATTTCTTTAAGGTGTGACTTTTGCCGCTGATGATCATACAGAACTGCACTTCTGTTTGTTTCTATTTTGCGCCACGTTTTGCCTTCCTTTTCTTTTCTCCATAGCAGTGTAACAGAAGCAACCGGGGAGGAGGGTGAAATACTGAGAGTTTAAAAATGTCACAAAAACTATTTAAGTAGTTTTGGAATTCGAAATATAAAAGCGATCGGTGTGTAGTGATGGCGAGTAAATAACACTACTATGTTCGGTGCCCCTTGGTATTTGTTCATTTCCCAATATCAACTTGTAGTTCATTGGATAACAGTAAGGCGCATAGTTCGAGCGGTAATTTAATTAAGCTCTGAACACTGATCTAAATACACTGTACAGGTTATTTTTCAGCCCGGCAGCGATTTAACAACTTCAGATTTTATCATGTGCTATTCGGTGCGTTGCTAAGTAGTTTGCTTGCGATTTTAGGAGTAAGTAGTAATTAGTACGACCAGGTACTTGTATCCGATATAATAAGTGTTATAACTCTGTATCCTTGACACTTTTACCCATAAGCGGGCATTATGCATCGGGCACGGCGGTTTCAAGGTGTGTGGTTTTCCAGTAGGCGTTTGGACTGCTTGCTATAGCGTATGGATTCTGAGTATTTTCTGATGGTGATCCAAAGGTATAATGATGAATTATAAGGTTCTTTTGTGTTAGTGATTAAATTGGAAAATTACGTCTGCCATATATACGATGATATTGCTTATGATAGTAAACCAGCAGTTTATTTTTTATTATCTGTAGATCAAAACCTGATAATATCAACAATGACATGTTTGGCTGCCATTTTGTCAGTAAAAGAGAGAACAAGCAGTCTAGGTAGTTTGTACCAGTCCGACAACAAGAAAATAATTGCGGATATACTAAAGAAATTTGGAGCTAACCATGATGAACTTGATGCATTTGACATGTCGTGGTTTGCTTTTTATTGTTGTAAACTAATGGAATTATCACGAATGGGTAAGAAGGAAAAGATGTCTTCGTTTGCATATCTCATGTCTCCGACACAAATTTTTACTGGGTTTTCATTTATGAATGAACGATGTGGCAGTGAAAAGATGAAATACTGACGATTAATATTGTAAGGCTAATTGATATAGTTTTTCCAGGCGTAGACTATATCTTATCTATTTTTAGAAGCAACATTATTTCTAGTTAACAAATATATATGTTCTGTTTGTAAAGATAAAGTTGAATTATAATAGATCAATATTAC
Source organism: Morbakka virulenta (assembly GCA_003991215.1). Taxonomy (NCBI): domain Eukaryota; kingdom Metazoa; phylum Cnidaria; class Cubozoa; order Carybdeida; family Carukiidae; genus Morbakka; species Morbakka virulenta. The sequence goes on from RDPX01000041.1 coordinate 1,407,337, forward strand.
GGTCAGACGTCGAAAATATTTAATCAAAAAAATTTGAAATGACAAAGTAATAGTTTTGGGATAATTGTTAGATATATTGAAAGAAACTTAACTCGCTGTCATTTAAATCAGCTGGTATTATGGCAACGGAAGTTACTGATATGAATAACATGTTTAAGAGATTTAAATGCAACAACAGGTAATGGTTGTAATAGATCGGGTTTTGCCTTTGGCGACATCCTTTCGTTAGAAATTCATCACAAATGTTTTTAGTGTTTTATAGATTCAAAATGTTGTAAAATATTGACTGTTGTGATGATGTTAAACGTAAGTCTATTATGCCGGCTGACGGGAGGACCTGGCAGACAACAGTATAAAAATGATTATTTTAAGATTCCTAGACTTAATCAAAACCTCATTACAGAATGTGCTGACCCTATCGCGAAGTCTTTAAAATCTCACGTATAAGTGCAATTGTCTCTACGGGAGGGAACGGGTAACCTAAAACTAGAAACAGTGGGTATTTGTATGTATGAATAGGTGCAGGGTAAGCCTTTTTAATTAAACATGTTTTCTGCTGCCTTCTTTAGATGATCAAGCTGGTGAGAGGTATATATGTGAAAGTCTTCAAGTTGTAACTGTTGTTCTTCGAATGTATCCTGAGTTGGTAAACAAGTAAGTGATAAAAGTATCGATTCTTTTGTGTGCAGATATTATTTTCTCCTCTTGAAGTGTAAAAATTTTCAAGGTTCCAAGGTGCAATTCTTTGTCAGTTAAATATTTTTACATCCTTTCGCATTTCGTTATTACACGTGATTAGGGCAAATGTTAACGATAGTCACATGTGCGACAGTTTGTAAACAGTAAATCTCTCGAACAACAGAACGGTGTTTACAGCAAACCTTGTTTACATTTGTTCTCTTTTTTAATCATAGATTTCGTAGCTTTTCCTCCAAAGCTCTTTGATTTTCTTCTTCAGAAAGTTTTGTGGACAACGCTTTTCCCCGTATTTCCGAGTCTAAGCAACACACAACATTTAGCGACGCACAGGACATCCAATTGAGCTTTAAGTTTATTTTTGAATACTAACTTCATTGCTTTCATTGAACTAAGGAACATTAGATAGCCTTATCATTTTGAACTACGAACTAAAGCAAAATTTAAATGTCCGTGAGTGTCGATGGAGCTTATATATAATATATACTTGTATACTATTGCAGACTTCTTATCATCATTGCCACAAGATATTAAAGTGTGGTAAAGATTGCTGTAGTAATATATTAGACATTAATACGTTTTTAGTATATGCATTTATCATGTTCCAATGTGTAAAAGCGACAATAGAATTACATGAAATTCTCAATTTTAGTTCTGAAAATAATAGTCGTTATAAGTTTCAGATGAAAATTTACAGCGTTACAAGAACAAAAACATATAAGTAACCATTAAAATTGCTCCAGACAAGTTTTTCCAATCAATTACGCACTTAAAAAAACATATTTCAGAAACTAGCTGTGACTTTTTTTAGATATGAAACAACAGTAACACTACAAATGGCCTTATAACCACTGAAGAGCAAAAGCCATAAAATTTGGCGATTGGAGGTTGTTATATATATCCAATTTGACATATTGATGAGAATAGTGGAGAATAGTGGTAATTTGCCCACAGATTAGATATTAGTTTTAGCTAAAGATACAATTCAGTGGAAATACAGTGGATGGCAGTAGGCAAAGGTACCTTTGATTTTTGAAGATGAAAGGATATAAAAGACAAAAGAATATTTTTACACTATTTTCAAGATCCTTTGTTCTGATCCTTCCTCTCCTTTTTATCAGTATAAGTTGTTTATCAGAGTAAAGGGTATCGTCAGCATACCTGCACAATATCTAAGATCCGTTGCAACCAATTGTCAGTTAGCTTTGTTAACAAGTGCATCGACTGTGTAAACTGTTTGAGAAATCATTGGGATACCGTTAACCTTATCCTAAATCATCGCATTATCAATGATTTGTATTCCTTGGCTATTTCTTGTTGCATATGTTCATAAAAGGATTTCAGTGGATTTCAATAACATACATTCCGCCTCCTGGATTTATCAAAGTTGGAAGCAGCTCTTGGGCTGTGTACCATGCATTCCATGGTGTTACAATTGCTGTGATACATTTGATTATCAAGAAATTCTGTGGTTGACCCAGACTTTCCGTTCCGTATTCCTTAACTACCTTGTGAAATCTGTCAATCCACATGATGTAATTTCGAACACTTTATAAATGTCCGATGCCTTTATGCACAAAGGAGTGTATGACTAGGTGAACCTTAGATTGACCACTTTTCCGTAGACACAAAAAAGGCAATAAAAAACATTTTTTCTCACTAATACAAAGAAAACAAGTTGAAGAGAACTTACATGTAAAATGACTTAAAGCTGGATATGTAAATGTTCCAATACTTGATAATCCAAACAACGATGTTTTTTTTCTTTGCAGGCACTGTAGAGTTACAGTTATTCAAACCACTCTGTCAAGACTACTAAAGTCGTCATCAGCAGCGCTCATATTTGATTCAATCAAGGTACTTATGACATATTATGTGTTGGTAATTACCAGCGTAGTGGACGTCAGTTAAGATTGTATTTGTAGTAAAAATGGTTCTTATGTTTCAACATCCTGATACAATTTTTATGCTATAAGTTTTGTTACTGTTATAATGATAAGACGACATGGTAGTAGAGGTAGTAGTAATAGTAGTAGTAGTAGTAATAGTAGTAGTAATAGTAGTAGTAGTAGTAGTAGTAGTAGTAGTAGTAGTAGTAGTAGTGATAGTAGTAGTAGCTGCAGTATCATCCTCGTAATGACCGCTCTAGCTGTCACATAGTAGAATACCAAACTAGGTGTTCCTCTTTGTTTTATTGACACAAAAGGCCATATTCCAATTATTTTGAATCCCCGTTAATATATATTTGATCTTGCAAGCAAGGAACAGTTTATACATTTGTATGGGTACAGTAATTTATTACAAAGAAGAGGAATCGGTGTTCTGCGTGTTCAAGAGACGAAGTGGAAAGGAGACTGAGCCAAGGAGATAGGAGAAGGTTATAAACTGATAAACCATGGGAAAGAGTCAGGAAGGAATGGAATGGGTGTTATCTTGAGTGAAGAAATGAAAGCAACTTTCGTCGAAGTCTTAAGAGTTAGCGATCGTGTTCTATGCATTACGTTAGCAATGGAATCCCATATGATAAATGTCATCAGTGTATATGGGCCTCAGGTAGGATGCAGCGATGAAGACAAGGAGACTTTCTTTAGTGAGCTAGAAGCGGTGGTTAGGCGAATTCCACCTAAAGAACCTGTTGTCATTGGAGCAGATCTAAATGGTCACGTTGGTAAACATCGTGGAGATTTTGAGAGATACCAAGGATCATTTAGATATAGAGAAAGGAATGAGAAGGGTAGAAGAATTCTAGAGACAGCTGAGACGCTAGACCTATTAGTAGCGAATACTTGATTCCAGAAGAAAGAAGAACATCTTATCACATACAAAAGTGGAGGACATCAGAGTCAAATTGATTATTTCTTGACCAGACGTGACCACAGACAGTGGGTGCAGGATTGTAAAGTGATACCAGGGGAACCAGTGGTGGCGCAACATCGAATCCTGGTATTGGATTTGAAGATCAGGCGAAAAAGAAAAGTATTGATAAGACGGAGAGGAAAGATACAATCATGGAAGCTTCAGGAAGAAAGCATATCGGCTGAATTTAAACGAAGAGTGTGGAAAAGAGAGAAGATATGGAGGCCGATATGACAGGAGAAGGCCTTTGAAATCTACTGAAGGAAAAGTTGACAACAGAGGCAGTTCAAGTCTGCGGAAGAAAGAAACCACTGAAGCCTTCTGATAAAGAAACCTATGTGGTGGAGTGAGGAGGTGCAGTTGGCTGTGAAGAAGAAGAAAGAGGCGTTTAAGCATATGAAAATGAATAGCAGTATAGAAGCCATATTACAGTACAAAGAAAGAAAGCGAGAAGCCAAAAGAGCTGTAGCCAGAGCAAGAGCAGAGAGTAGTCGAGAATGGTATGATGACCTGAACACAAAGGAAGGCCAAAGTAAGGTGTTCAAGATCGCGAAAACCAGAAACAGAGCAAAGAATGACATAGCAGTAATTCAAAATGAAGATGGTAGGGTACTGACGAAGGAAAACGAGATCAGGGAAAGATATTGAGATATTTCAGACAGCTGCTAAACACTGGAAGTGACTGAAGGACCAGAACCCTTAATAACATAACAGGAGGTGCAAGAGGCCCTGAGTAGAATGAAGAAAGGCATAGCTACAGGACCATCAGAAGTGACGTGTGAGATGTTCCAGGCGCTAGGTCTTGAAGGTACGAATGGATTACTGAGCTCTTGAATTGATTGTGGTCCGAAGAAACCATCCCCAGTGACTGGAAAATAAGCACTATGGTACCGATATATAAAGGCGAGGGCAATGTCATGGACTGTGGAAGTTTCAGAGGAATAAAGTTATTTGAACACGGAATGAAGATAAATGAGAGAGTTTTGGATAGAAGATTAAGAGATGCCATCACGATTGACGATATGCAGTTCGGATTTATGACAGAAAAAGGAACAGCAGATGCTATTTACATTCTGTGGCAGAGACAAGAGAAGACTCTCCAAGGAAACAACCTGATCTTCACAGCTTTCATCGACCTAGAGAAAGCGTACGACAGGGTCGCGAGAGATTTAGTATATTGGTGTTTAAGGAAGAGAGTAGTCACAGAGAAAATGGTTTGGGTGATAAAGAGCCTTTATGAAGGAGGCAAAACTGTAGCGCAGAGCAGCGCTGGAGTCACAGAGCCTTTTGAGGTGGAGGTTGGGTTGCATTAGGGCTCAGCTCTGAACCCCTTTCTTTTCGCCGTGGTTATGGACACCATTACCAACAACATCAGAAGCGGTGTCCCCGATGAACTGTTGTATGCCGATGACATCGCCATTTCAGCCAGTACAGAGGAAGAGCTCCAGGAGAAAGTATGGAGGTGGCAGCGAGAATTAGGAAGAAGAGACATGAAAGTAAACAGCAGGAAGACAGAGGTCATGGTGTCATCGAAGGATGGACAACATGCAGCAGGATTAAAGGATCGACATTGACAGGACATTAAGTAAGTGGAGAAGTTTACCTACCTTGGCTCGGTCGTTAATGCAAGTGGAGGAAGCAGAGAGGAAGTGGTAACTCGAGTGAACAAGGCTTGGAGCAAATAAAGGGAAGTGAGCGGCGTGGTCTGTGATAGGAGAATGCAAGTAAAGCTAGAGGTCAAAGTATATAAGAGCGTGATACGACCGGTTTTACTTTATGGCATGGAGTCACTGGCACTTAGGAAAGCAGAGGAAAGACTGTTGGAAAGTGCCGATATGAGAATGTTACGCTGGGTATGTGGAGTTTCGTTACTGGATCACAGAACAAATGAGGACATTAGAAAACTTGCGAAGGTTTGCAACATCAAGGACAAAGCCAAAGAAGCGCAACTGAGATGGTTTGGATATGTTATGCGGAGAGAAGATGATAACATCCTGAAGAGTGTGTACAGGGCAAGAGTGGAAGGAAAAAGAGGTAGGGGAAGCCAGAAGATTCGATGGAGGGATAGTATTGAGCGAGATATGAGGGAAGTAGGCGCACGACCAGCTATGTGGGAAGAACGGGAAGAGTGGAGGAGGAGATGCCGAGCGGCTGACCGGACCTGAGAGTTGGAAGAAGGCCGAAAGAAAAAAAAAGTAATTTATTCTAGGTCAAGGATAGCCTTGTTGAGGAAAAAGCAAAATATTAAAAGGTACAGATTGTACTTGGCGAGAGTCATCTAAGTATATGGTACTGGTTATTGGATAATTTTTTAGACTTAAAGGGGGGAAAAATACAAAGTTCAACTCCCTTAATAGTTCTCATGTAATCGATGACAGATGAGGCTACCATTAAAATGGCCGACATGGGAAAACGTTCTTGCATTACAGGAAAAAAGAAAAGAAAGCAGCAAAGACGTGCGAAGACCCTGAGATAAAGTTATACTGCAAAATAGCCGAACAACTTTGTTTTACAGTCATGCTTTGCGTTCATTATTACTATGAAAAACCGAATACCCTCTTTACTCTTGAAGCCATTTTATGACTACACGATGTACTTCATATTTTTCTCGGCAATTATTGTTTTAATAATGTCTTTTAAGTATAAAATGCAATAAAAGCCTATTCAAAACTGCAGTACAAAAAATTTGGGATGTATTTTTACCTTTATTTTTTTTAATGATTTACATTCAACTTTAAAATCTTCCTGTTAGGATATTTTATCAGTTGGTGTTTATGTAAGAACCCAGGTTTTTCTTAACTAGCGTAAGTAAAAGGATATATTTTTAGTGTCACACCAACAGCTATGTGAAGTCACACAGCTGTTAACTGACATTGTGAACTGACAAAAGTAAAGCCTGTCTTTTGAATAAGCAGTAAGAAGGCATACTCTTCTTCAAGATGCACTAGATTTTGTCGCTTGTGAAGTCGACGGATCGTGTGACATTTGTTATTGACGGACCACCAACTGGTAGTGAAGGCCCGATTTCTCCTTAAGAAATTAAAGGTACAAGGTTAGGCAATAAACTCAACACCGACGATTTTCAATCCAATTCTGTCAATTTTAACCATTGTAGTCTCACAAATCTGGATATATTAAATGCTCAGAAAACCTAATTGTTGTCACTGGGGGGAAATTTAAGACATAAGAATATAGAACTAAGAACACAAACAGAGAATAGTTGCCCCAAAATTTCAATGAATTTCTTCACCCTATTTTTTAACATTAGCATTTGGAGAGGCTATGTTACTTGACCAGCTGGGACATGAAGATATTAATTAGCAATGTTATAAAATACTATTTGGAAATATTCTTGAAGAATGGTTAAAATCTTGTTAATAGACAGTTTACAACTAGAAAGTGGTGCATCATGCTGGTGTACATAGGATCAGCATTTACATGAAAAGATATTCAAAGGATTCTCTATCTCCATGATCGTTTGGGCTTGGAAATGAAAGAGTGCAGGAATAGTACAGGAGAAAGAACAATTTGTTTTAACGCTGCTTGAAACAGTAGCAGAATATCAATAGCATATAACGTTATTTTTATCTTTAAAGCTTTTCAATAATCTTCCTTAACGTATAAAAAAATATATATTTTAAATGATTTTAAGTTGTGTTTTTTAATAGTAGATTTTACTATTTCGTTTTCTTTTTGGGTGGCCTAATTTTAAGGCAGCCGTCTTAGTTTTAAATTTTTAAATATTAGATTGCTTTAGAATTTTCTTCAGATGTTTGTTACGTGGTTAAAAAAACAACAACAAAAAAAGCTAAATAAATGAGATTTTTATTTTCCAAATAATTTATATAATTGAGAAAATGTAACGCTTACTAAATCTTAAACAAAACCACTCGTGTTTGAGCATAGTCGATTAGGTTTTCATCCTTATTTGCGAAATTGAATTTTTACTTTCTTTTCCACTTTTAGCTTCTTGAAGAAGTTGGCAAGTATTTTGCCAATCAAGCGAGTTTAGAAGGAATTGACAAACAGGTAGAGGTATTAAAGGAGGTAAGCTATTAATTTTTGGGTTGGGGGTTAAGAAGCTATGTAAGCGATAATTAACGTATGAAAATGAAAGACTTAAACAATTGATTTTTTAATAATCGCAAAACCTTTCGAGGTTAATAAAAATGGTTCTGTTCAAAGTTACGTTATGGTTTGCCTCCCAAACTCCTGCTATTCTGCAGAAAGACTGATTTTTTAAAAAAGAATTTAGCTTTTGAACTTAAATTTTCTTTTCTGTTGGCCTCGTGATGACACAAAAGGCCATATTCCAATTATTTTGAATCTCTGTTAATATATATTTGATCTTGCAAGCAAGGAACAGTTTATACATTTGTATGGCTACAGTAATTTATTACAAGGAAGAGGAATCGGTGTTCTACGTCATCTGTTTTTCCCAGGACCTCAGCCCTTGTTTACAAGTAAAGATAGTTGTTTACTTTACGTTGTTATTCTTTTATTTTAATGGATGGATGTCTGTGTGTACCTGCCTGCTAATAAACATATATTTGCAGTTTATTACTGGAGACGCTTATTTACATATGTTTATACATGTATATATATTGTATGATATGTATCTATATAATTTATGTATATTTGCCAGGTATGTTGTATATCTATTTTACTTTCTGTATGCGATGTGTGCAAATTACTTATGTATTCCACTTATTTCTCTATTTGCTTTTAGTTTCATTTCTTTCCAGTTATTTATATATACCCACTTTGCTTAAAGATCTTTTTATATTTTGTGAGGAAACCAGTATATCTAAGATGTATTTTACGTGCGGGTATATGTGGTGCTGTATAAGTACCAGTATGTTTGTCAATGGTGCCTGGCAGAACCCATCCATAAATCAGATGGCACTTACTTGACTGAAACAAGTTCTCAATAATACTTACGAGAATACTCAACGACCAGCTGGATGTTTGATTCGGACCAGGGAGTGGTGTTGGTATATGATTATTTCTAGTGTGTGTGCTTGGGGTGTGTAGGTGTGTTTGTGTTAATTTATTTGCTGGCACTTTGGTGTTTCTTAAAATATAAATCATTGACTATAAATTTATGCATGTAAGTGAATTTTTATCCATGTATGTATGAATAAAATAAACATATTCCGAATGTATAACTGAATGTGTTACGTGCAATGGCCATGCCTATCACTGTGTGGTTATCTCTTCCTCTTCGATTAGAAAGACTGCCAAAGTTTATGGCGAGCGTCGTTCTTTAAATAATATTTGAGTTAGCCTTCTTTATAGCTTGGAGGTTCTTTTTATTTAAATGTCAATTTATTACTTGATATAACTGAGAGGCCGAGATAGCTCAGTTGGGAGAGCGTCAGACTGAAGATCTGAAGGTCCCTGGTTCGATCCCGGGTCTCGGCATTGTGGAGTTTGTTTTGAGGAGCCATGGCTTAATGGTTAGTGCACTGCACAGTAACCAAGAGTTCCAGGTTCGATTCCTCGAGCTGTCGAGGAGAATTTGGAACTTTGTAAAAAGAAAAAGCCATTGGTTGGCGTCAGGAAGGGCATCCGTCCAAGAAATTCCTCACTGCCAAATCAAAGTCCCTGTGAAGGGCACCGTCTGAGCCCCAATTGCTGGGGAAAAATGACGTTAAAACTAAAAAAAAAAAAAAAAAAATACCTGAGAGGCAATTATTGTAAAAATTATTGCAATAAGAGAGAACTTGTTTCATTTGGTAATGGGATGATGCCGTTTTGGTGCGCTGGAGCGATGTGTTGCAGTGTTGGTACATATATTATGATTGATTTTATTCTTGCAAGTATTTGGGACCATACCGTTTCATACTCTTAAAATAAGAGTGAGCAGTCATTATTAGAAACACTAATCATCCTTGGTTTTTTCCGTGATTTTCAAATCCTGACTGAAAGGAGATATCAGGATCCTTTTGGTTTCGTAATAGATTATGACACCATAAAAAGGTTGAAATAAAAAGTGGTAATGAAGAGTATTTTGATGTCTTCATGAAATTATAACACATTACTCTTGGTCATCTTTGCGCTTTGTAGGGTGTCGACTTCTGGGAAGATGTTATTCCTGGACCCATAGTGACAATACTGCAGTCTTCTGATTACTCAGTGAAAATCAAAGCAACAACATGCGACTGGCTTGCAACGATTGGATCGAATCTTTTCGCTGAATTGACGGTGAGGCTAATTTTATTCTTCTTTCAGTTGATAGAGTTAATCTCCTCGTCAAAGGTAGGGGAGAAGCACAGGAAACTGATTATTTAGAGACTTTTAAAATATATATATACGCTTTCGTTTGTATGGTGATAAACCTTCCAACGTAGGCTTTGAGGGGCGATAAAATAAAAAAGTAGTTTTGCTTAGTTTTGAGTGGTTTTACGTTACCATCTGTAATAAATTGAACAGGGCTTGGGGGACATGGCAGCAGTCTGTTTCTAACAGCTTCATCGGTCACTCGCTCTCTGACTGGCTGGGTGACCCGAGTATAATCAACGTTCTTCCTCTCCTGTTCTTCCCTTCCCCTCATTCTTTTTCTTTATCAATTTGCCTCTATGAATCTGTCTGATCTTCTGCTTCTCTCGTTCTTGATTTCTCTTCTTGATTTCTCTTCTTGATTTCTCTTCTTGCTTTTTCTTCTTGCTTTCCCTTTCTTGCTTCCTCTTTCTTGCTTCCTTTTTCTTGCTTTCTCTTTTCCCTCTCTTCGCTCTCTTCCCTCTCCTTCCGCGGAACCCTCTCCTTCCGCTGAACCCTCTCCTCTGTCTTCTCTGTCTCCTCCCGGTCCTCCGACTCGTCCGTATCCTCTGTCGCCTCCGTCCGTCCCCGCCGTCCGTTCCCTCCCCACCGTCCGTTCCCTCCCTCCATTCCCTCCGTCCGTCACCCTCCTCCATCTCCTCCGTCCCTCTCCTCCCCCTTCTTTCCTCTTCTCCCCCTTCTCCCTCTCCTCCTCCTTCTCCCTCTTCTCCCTCTCCCCCCTCTCCTCCTCCTTCTCCCTCTCCTCCCTCTCCTCCCTTTCCTTTCTTGCCTTTCTTTTTGCCTTTCCTTTACCATCCTTCTCCTCTCTCTCTTCTCGTTCCTTTCCACCTCCCTCTCCTCCTTGACTTTGCCGAGTTATTTCATTTCATTCTTTTATGACAAGCACCCCAAAGTAAATATAAGTAGTCAGTTTCCAGTATTGTTCCTGATTTTTAAATTTATGTGCATAGAACAATAATGTTTATTAGGATTTATTTTCTGTTGTGCTTTATTTTTCCATTGACTCTTTGGAGTTATTTGAGATGCTGCTATTTGCAGAGATAAATTGGGTCAATACGAGAAATCGGACCGTTTTTTGACTATATGGTATGCTATAAGGTTATTATAGTAGAGCTAGCTGGTCAGCGATGACATATAGTTATATTGCTACCCAGTTTTTGAATATTTTTCTTTGTTTCTTGGGGAATCTTTCCTGTTAAATTGGTGATGCTGTATAAAATTATCCATTTGTGCGTCAGATTCAATGCTTCTTGGTATCATTTAGTTGTGTGCAATTTTTAAGGCTGTTTCATAAATCGGACAATGGTACACATTGACTAAAACTTTTGCTGCCGTAGTGATGGACCCTTTCTCAGTGAGAAAAAAGAAAGTTTTACCCCCAGTAGTCTGCTCTAATCAAACCTCTTTTTCCAATACGGTTCCAGGTAACAGGAACTACTGCATGAATCTCCGAACCTGCTGTACCAGTTATCTTTCTGGATGGTCCTTATCGAGAGCGCGACTTCCAACCACTTCATACGATATCGTTCTGTTTCATCTTAACATTGCTTGAGCAGTATGAAAAGTTATGCTATATGAGCTTTTGTCTTTTGGACTTTACTGTTGAGGCCTGTATGTCCAGTTTACGTCGTTGGTTTTGACGGTGCCGAGCCATTGCATTAAAATTTTCACCAATGTATAGCTAACGGATCCGTACGTTAGACAAGTTTAGGTAGGTTTCGTGTTTAAAAAAACTTAGGGAAATGGCATTGCAAATGAAACTGTAGATATAAGGAAATGGGTGTGGAAACAGAGTCCAAAGACCGTCTTTCGCCGTCGTTCACTTTTTCATAACTATTATTTATTTGTACTGCACGTGCTCACGCCCATGTTTTAAGCCACTATTTACGGAAACTTGTTTTACCATACACAAAGAGGCTCTTCTAGCCGCAAATGACTTACTTGAAAAATGTTGGAAGCATTTTAACCTACCATTTTGTACAAGGAAGAGGTTTTATTTATTTACATAATTTTGAATAGTTTCTCTTCGCTTTTCTTAGTCTGTCATTACTTACGTCTCTTCCCACCTTTTTTGCTGGAACCCTTTGTATAGTGAATTGTGGAATTCAGATAATAAGATAAACACAACAAGATAATTACCTTTAGTCATGACAGGCACATTAACAAGAATTCAATATTCCGTACACTTTTAAATATCAGGTGTATTGGAAATTATTATCATGGACTGACTTAATATCTCCTCATTGTTTGCATTTGTATTTAGTATCGCCATCAAATTGTTTGCAAAACGTTACTACTTGGACTTTCACAAGATTTGAGTGATCAAATTAAGGTAAGCTGAATTAAGATAGAAAAATGCATATAGAAATAAATGCTTGAAAAAAATTAATAATTTTAGTCTTTTATTTAAACTTTTAATATATATTGAAATATATATTATATAAGAATAATAGGTTACCTTAAAGTATTAGATATACTTTTTTGATAAGTTCCAATTGTCTAATTCCATTTGTATTTTTCTTTCTCGGTAAATGACAGTACTTGGTAGTGCTATATCTAAGCTTCTGCATAATGAACTAATGGAGTTTATTACTCTAATGCGGTACCTATGCAAGGCCATTAATTATTAGAATAATGTTATGCAGTTACGTATGGCATTATCATAGATATTTAGAAATTAGCTTTAGAGGTCAGCTTAATGACTTCATATTAATATAATACTCAAGATCCTGACATTTTGTTTTTGGAATTTTTAATTTGGCTAAACATCTTTTGGTTATGTAACTTTACTAAATTTCAGCAAAGAAAATCGAGGTACGTACGTCATCTTATTAGAAGAGATAACCTACAGAAACAGATATCGAAAGGATGAAGCAGTGGTAAAAGAGGCTAAGGGAGAGACCAATGGCCACGTAGATTGACGATATCCCAAATGGTACCGATATCAACCACTTCTATGGAATTACCAGAATTGAACACTAAAGACGGAAATGGAGGGTGATATCAGCAAACCTTGGAATCGAAGATAAAACACGATGATGACGAGAATTAACTGCACACGTTTAAATAAGCCAACGCTCTTGATGCAGGGCACATCCCAAAATTTAAGTAAGCACACATTGCGTTCAACCGAGTAAAGACGCTAGTTCTGTTGGCCGGCTCCTGTAGATTGCTTTGGGACAATGAAACGACTGGGGCCCTATTGGGAGTTTTATGCGACCTAAACTCCGTAGGGCTTGTATTTGTTACAAAGTACAAACAAATTTTGAAGAGTTTCTTTGAATAAAAATGTTGGATTACCCCCATAACCAGGAATGTAATCAATAAACAATTTCTTTTACAGATAAATTAAGCTGCAAGACCCTCAGAAGTGAAATGTTTTGAATTCTCTTGGACCAGTCTTGGTCTAACTTGTGGTACTAAGACTTGACATTTACAAAAAACCCAAAATTTTCTTTGAAAAATGTTACGACGAGACACCTTCCATTTGTACTGTAGAACGAATTACTACTTCTGAACTATTAACATTTTTTGTATGCTTATGTTACCTTGGTTACCAAATTAGTTTTAAGCACTTAAGTAAATGGGAAATGTGAATTTCTTTCCTTATATTTTAGTGTACAATATAATATAACTGAAAATTGTAAGTGGAACTTATAACTTTTTTTTTTGCTTTTAGGCTGCAGCAGTTCGAGCTCTTGGAGTAATTATTACTTTCAGTTGTATGAAAGAGGTAGTCCAGTACTTTTTTCTCATTGTCTTGCTGTGGGTTATTTTCGTAATAGGATGAACCATTCAAGTATCTTATCTTCATAACATTGTTATTTTATCATTTCTCCCAGCCGTCATTACTATCAGCTTTATTTGACCCACTGCTGAAAACAAACGAGATAGTTTTAGAAACTCCCATGGCTCATGTGCCAACAACATTGTTACTTGCACAAATCTATTCTTATCAATTCTCATTTAAAGTTATAACAACAGACTGGAAAAGGTATGGCTTAAGAATGCGACCATTAAGTATTAATGGAGTTTTCGTTTATTTTCGCCGGGAGAAAAATTTTGTTGCATAGTGGATTGATTTGTTCCGAATCCGCATTGGGTGTTTTGGGATTATTACTTCAAAAATTAAATATCTGTTATCAATGTGAGTCCTAAGAGGTGCCGTGGCTTAATGGTTAGTGCAACTGCCAGTAACCAAGAGTTTTGGGTTCGATTCCCCTAGCTGTCGAGGAAAATTTGGAACTTTACAAAGAAAAAAAAGCAATTGGTTGGCGTCAGGAAGGGCATCCGGCCAAGAAATTCCTCACTGCCTAATCAAAGTCCCTCTGAAGGGCACCGTCTGAGCCCCAATTGCTGGGGGAAAATGACGTTAAAAAAAAGTAAGTCCTGTTAAAATCATAAAACCTACAAAACTAAAAATAATAAATAATTAAAAATGAGAATATAAACAGTTACAATGTGGATCAAAATTTGAAACTAATGAGCGTTGTTAAGTTAAGTGACCTAGGTTAGCGACAATATAGAAATAAAAACAGGGATGCTAAATAAGAGTTAGATAAAATATTATTTCATGCTATTTTTAAATTTTGTAAAATCAATTCATTTCTGATGGGTTTTTTCCTAAAATTTCTGAAATTTTGAGTCGAGAAATCTGGCATATCTCTTTCCACATCCAGTTTTTTCAATTTTAATAAGATACCATTGTTTCTTGTATTTATTTTGTGTTGTACTAATTCAAAATAACAATGAAAGATTTTGATGTTTAGCAATACTCTCCTATGATGTTCAGCAATACTCTCCTATGATGTTCAGCAATACTCT
>RDPX01000041.1:1426097-1440293 GCA_003991215.1 Morbakka virulenta
TCGTGGGATTGGAAACGTCAACTCAAATGGTTTACTGCTGCTCCAGCTCTGCACTGAACTCAATCTGGTTATTACCAACACCTTTTACTAAAAGGAGAAGCACAAGGCGACTTGGTTCCATCCTCAGCCTAAGCATGGCCATCTACTTCACTTTATAGTTTGTAGACACAGCGACCTTGGGAATTTCTGCAAAGTCAAGACAATGCGTGGAGCATAGTGTGACACAGATCATCTAATGATTTGGGATAAAGTCAAAATTTCTATTCGCTGTAAGATTCGTTTCAATGGGGTCAAGGCCTCACCAAAGGATGTCACTTACAGAGATGTTTTGAGATCAAATTTTGACCGAACAGATTCCTCAGGTTGTGATTGGGATAGATTCAAAGACATTATCTTTGAGAAGGGGCCTGACACTCTGGGTATGAGAGTGACCAAGCACCGGGACTGGTTTAGTGGTAACTGTGATGAAGTGAATACCCTCCGTAATGAAAAGAGAAGAGCCCACAAAAAATTTCTCAGCTCTTCATCTTCAAACAGGTTACTTTATGCTTCCAATTTTCATAATGTGAAAAGGAGTGTTCAGCGGAGGTTGCCCCACATTAAGAGTAAGTGGTGGTCAGATCTGTTTGAACAAATGCAGTTGGCTTTCAACAGGAAAGACATAAAAATGTTCTATGACTTGTTACACCAGGCTTTTGGCCTGAGGCCTTCCTTGATCACACCACTTTTGACAAAGGATGGGACCACCTTACTGAAAACCCCTGATAAAATAATGGGACGCTGGTTTGAGCATTTCTAAGATCTCTTTTACAACCCTTTTGTTGTGGATGATATACTGCTTACTGCTGTGGATAGTGTTCCACAGAGAGATTTGTACCCGGAGCTAGATATTGAGCCATCTCTCACAGAGATTATTAGAAGCATTAAACAGGTTAACACAGGCAAGCACCAGGCCTCGATGGCATTCCAGTTGAATTGCTTGTTCATGGTGGTTTAAACGTTCACAGGGCAGTACACTCTTTGCTTATGTCTGTTTGGAATATTAATCCAATTGCTCAGAACTGGATTGATGCCATTTCAGTCCCTCTATACAAAGGGAAAGGCAAGAAGTCAATTTGTGATAGTCATCGTGGAATTTCATTGCTTGAAGTTGTTGGAAAGGTATTTGCGAGACTGCTTTTGAATCGGTTAGAAATATGTGTTGGCGAGGAAGTTATACCTGAGTGCCAGTCTGGTTTCGTGCTGGGCATGGAAGTGTCGACATGATTTTCTCCACTCGGCAGCTCATTGAGAAATGTAAAGACCAACGTCCCTACCTTTGTCATTTCTTTGTAGCCTTACCCAAGACTTTTGCATTNAGAGAGATTTGTACCCGGAGCTAGATATTGAGCCATCTCTCACAGAGATTATTGGAAGCATTAAACAGGTTAACACAGGCAAGCACCAGGCCTCGATGGCATTCCAGTTGAATTGCTTGTTCATGGTGGTTTAAACGTTCACAGGGCAGTACACTCTTTGCTTATGTCTGTTTGGAATATTAATCCAATTGCTCAGAACTGGATTGATGCCATTTCAGTCCCTCTATACAAAGGGAAAGGCAAGAAGTCAATTTGTGATAGTCATCGTGGAATTTCATTGCTTGAAGTTGTTGGAAAGGTATTTGCGAGACTGCTTTTGAATCGGTTAGAAATATGTGTTGGCGAGGAAGTTATACCTGAGTGCCAGTCTGGTTTTCGTGCTGGGCATGGAACTGTCGACATGATTTTCTCCACCAGGCAGCTCATTGAGAAATGTAAAGAACAACGTCCCTCTCTTTGTCAATTATTTGTAGACTTAACCAAGGCTTTTGACACTGTCAATCTTAATGCTTTCTGGGACGTACTTGGCAAATATGGCTCCACACCATGGAGGCTTGTGTGAATTTTAATAGCCGGTTATCAGAAGACCATTGGCAATGGAATGAAGCAGGGGGACATGCTTGCCTCAACCCTATTTTCACTGTATTTGACTGCAGTCCTGTGGTATGCTTTTCATGACTGTGACATAGGAGTTTATTTCAGATTTAGAACAACTGGAAAAGTGTTCAACTTGAGAAGATTCCAAGCGATGACTCTTGTACGTGAAAGTTTAGTTAGGGAGCTCCTGTATGCTGATGATGCCGATCTTATAGGTCATTTTCCTGGTGACATGCAGTCTGTCATGGATCGCTTTGCTGATGCATGTACTCGTTTTGGTTTGACAAACAGCATTTATAAAACCAAGGTAATGTATACTCCTACACATAATGAGTTTTATGCAGAGCATGGCATTTTGTTAATGGGACAAGCTGTGAAGTTGTCAAGTATTTTGTTTACCTGGGCAGTGCTCTCTCAAATGATGGCGATCTCGATTTTGAAATCAAGAAAAGGATAAGCAAAGCTTTAGATTATTTTGGCAAATTGGAAGACAGAGTTTGGTTTATAAATCACGCATCAAGCCAGACAGATTTTATAATTATTTATAAATATTTTCGAGATTACTCTCATCCTCAGATGTAAATGAAAAAATTATATAATATAAATAATAACATTCTACACAAGCATGTCCAAAGTAGGTATAGTGGTTAGGGAACTAACAACAACTAAAACTTTATTGTTAGCGCCCTGCTCCTATATTCATCTTTGGTGTTTGTGGTTGGTTTAATCTCCTCAATGAACAAAGCTTCGAAGGTCTCTAAGAATTCCTGTCCCCTCGCTGAAGATTTCAAAATCTCCACTTTTTCTAAGCCTGTGGAACAGTTGCAACGTTTCAGGTGCGTTCTTACTGATGCAGACGGTTTCATGTGTTCTTTAAAATGGGTGGTAAGATAAGAGTTTGGTTTGACCGTGATCTCACTCTAAAAACCAAACTTTTTGTATACAAGACCTGTATGTTGGCCACTTTTTTCTTTGCCTCAGAGACATGAACTCTGTATCAGTCACAAATCAAGCTGCTTGAGAGATTTCACCATCATTGTCTCAGGCACATTCTTGGAATCAGGTGGGAGAGTCGTACTCCCCGACAGTACTATCTTGTCTAAAGCATACACTTTAACCATATCGTCAATGGTGATGAGAAGCCAGATGCGCTGGGTTGGGCACTTGATACGAATGGACGACTCCAGACTACCCAACCAAAATTTTCTATGGTGAAATGTCATCTGGAAAAAAGACGTCAGTGTAAGCCACGAAAAAGCTTTAAGCACAATGTTAAGGAGAACCTGAAGCATATGAAGATTGCTGAAGACAGCTGAGAGTCATTAACGTCTGATTGTGAGCATTGGAGAGGTTTAATCATTCAAGGTGCTAAGTTGTATGAGGAGAGCAGGGTTTCTCGTGCTAATCTGATGTGACCCTTACTGATGCTACTTCTGAATCTTCCATTTACTCCTGTCCATCCAGCTCCCAAATCTGCAAATCGTCCGGTGGACTCAAGCGACACCTCAGGATTGATGAAGATGAATTTCTCACTGTTGCCACCCCGAGGGATCACTTGGAATGCTACGTCTGTCATCAACCGTGCAAGTCGCTTGCAGGTCTCAAGAGCCACGTAAGACTACATGGGCGGAAAGAGCAGGTAGAAGAAAGAAATAAAGGAATGGCACTCATCTGACAAGACGGAGAAATCATCATGTATGTATATATTTATGTACGTATGTATGTAAAAGCCAATGCCAACTGATAATCTCATGCAGCATAACAGAAAAGATAGTCCGAAAAGATTCATTTCGATATCATAATATTTATGAAACAACAAAATGAATTTATGTATGTATGTATGTATGTATGTATGTATGTATGTATGTATGTATGTATGTATGTATGTATGTATAGTTTGAGTATTTCCAGGATCTCTTTTACAACCCATCAATTGTGCATGATACCGCTCTGGATAGTGTTCCTCGACGAGATTTGCACCCCTAGGTGGATAAGGAGCGATCTCTCAGATTAACACAGGCAAAGCACTATTTCTTGATGGTATTCCAGTTGAACTGCTAAGGTTATTCCTGAGTGCCAGTCTGTTTTTCGTGCTGGGCGTGGAACTGTTGACATTATTTTCTCCGCCAGGCAGCTCATTTCTCAATGAGTTGCCTGGCGGAGCGACTTGACACTTTTCAATAATCCTTCACATTCACCATCATTATGAGCATACAATTTGAAGTCATCCATGTAAAAGAAGTAGCTTATTTTTCTATCTTTGATCTTATATCCACAGTCTTTATCTTTCAGCATCTTTCAAAGAGGAATGAGGGCGAGGCAGAAAAGATGATGGGGGAAGGGGGTCACCTTGAAAGATGTCACTTTTAAATGTCATGCTATTTGAAGTGAGTGTTCCGCTCTTGTGAGTGAGAGTAAGATTTGTTTCCCAT
This sequence comes from Morbakka virulenta, assembly GCA_003991215.1. Lineage (NCBI taxonomy): Eukaryota > Metazoa > Cnidaria > Cubozoa > Carybdeida > Carukiidae > Morbakka > Morbakka virulenta. Next base: position 1,430,485 of record RDPX01000041.1, read on the forward strand.
GAAGTCATACTAGTTCTCAGAAAATTGATAAGTACTGGTGACGCTTTGTATATTTCTGAAGTTCTCAGTATCCATGAGTGCGGAACACTATGGAAAGCCTTCGTGTTGTCTCAGACTGTACTTAAGTTCTTATGTTTTTTTTTAGTGGGCGTTCTCTAGAATCATTTTATTGATGAGCAATTGGTCTTTACACCCATAGGAGCCCTTGCGATAACCCTTTTGCTCAGTAGGAAAGATGTTTTGTTCTTCTATATGTTAATATGTTCTTTCTGTAAGAATAGAGTTCAAGAGTTTATAGGTAGTGGAAATGCAGGTAATAGGTCGACAGTTTTTCGCGTTGTCAGTTTTGTAATTTTTTGCTAGGAAATGTGTTGTCCCCTGGTAGAGCCATGTTGCTGTTTGATCCGGGTTTATTGTAATGATATTAAGGTTTAATGCTAATTTAGAGTGTGAGGTGGGAAGTACATTAAGCCAAAAGTTAGGTAATTTGTCAGTTCCAGGAGACTTCCATCTGTGTGACTTTCTGATTGCTTCTTTTACTTCTTCACTCTCTATACTTTCCCATTCCTGTTCTTGTAATTCCTCATTATCATCCTCTAGTTTCCTTATCCAATCAGCATTTTCATTGTGAACTTCATTATTTCCCCAGATTGACTTCCAAAATTCTCAAATTTTTTCTTCTGATGGTAGTTTTTCTATGGATATAATATCTTTGCCAACTTCGCAGTAGAATTTCTTACCGTCAGTTTCAAATTCTTATTCTGCCTGAAGCATTTGTTACGTTAATTAAATCTCCGTAATCTTTGAGCTTTGACTTGAAGTTTCTGTTTTAATTCTTCCTTTATGCTGGGGATTTGTTCGTTGTGTTCAGTTTTGTACTTTCTCAGAACTTACCTAGTTTTAGAACTTACCAACAGAGAGATTTCTCTCCTAAANTTTTTCTTCTGATGGTAGTTTTTCTATGGATATAATATCTTTGCCAACTTCGCAGTAGAATTTCTTACCGTCAGTTTCAAATTCTTATTCTGCCTGAAGCATTTGTTACGTTAATTAAATCTCCGTAATCTTTGAGCTTTGACTTGAAGTTTCTGTTTTAATTCTTCCTTTATGCTGGGGATTTGTTCGTTGTGTTCAGTTTTGTACTTTCTCAGAACTTACCTAGTTTTACTGGATCTTATTTCTCTATCACCTTGTAATTCCTCCAACAGAGAGATTTCTCTCCTAAACTTTTTATTTCCTTTTCTACCTTTATTTGCCATTTTGGCTTTCTTCTTTTCCTGGTATTATTCCTCTTCCTTTTTGTCCTAAGCCCAAATTTTGCTTAAACGACTTTCCCTGTTGCATAAATTAGTTGATTAAGGTCAGTAAAGTCAAGATCTATTTCATTACTTAATCGATTGGCAGCGGCGTTTGCTATTTCAAAAATTGTCTTATATTTTTGTGTATGTCTCAATTTTAATAAAGGCTTCATTTCAGACATAGGAGTATGCTTCACTTTAGACAGTTCCTCAATAATAGCATTCTTCACATCTAGTTCCCTCAGCATTATTTGATTAAGGTTTTTCTAACGCAAAGTAAAAGCAGTACATTATTTCCTTATATTCTTCCTTTGTCCATCTCTTTGGTTTTTCCTGTGGATTTTGTTTTGATGGGGTGGGAGCAATCCCGTCCTGGTGACCATGTAAACTATTTTATTGGGAAAAGTTAGACATAGTAGCACATTTTTTGACCTCGGGCTGATCTCTCCCTGAAAGACTCGTCCCTTGTTAACCCGCGCGACGGACGAGGTGGTATGATTTGTTTCTTGTTTTTATTTGATATAGAGTACATTTTAACATTACTGCCAAGAGGCTTGATTTACCGCGCTACTTGCTACCTGGTATTTCGTGCCCACGCGGAGTATTATTATTATTATTATTATTATTCGTACAGTGTGGTTGTTAATTTCCGGTATTGTCATCCTCAGCATCAGGTATGTTTCATTGGACTTGAGACACCAAGGGAATTTTAGACACTGAGAACCTTTCGCAAAATATGTGCAGTTCCCAGTAAGGCAGACTTTTGGAGAGTACCAATATCATGCTCTGTGTTCAGTTGCTCCAGAAATCCTTTCAGTCTGGGTGGAATACGTGCAGGAGCTCCAATTTTGATTGGACTGACAGTTGCTTTAACATTTCAGATACTTTGAATTTCGATTTTCAGGCTAGAGTAGCTGGGGATCATTTTTGCATTCCTTTTGTGTTTTTGTGTCATCCTGTGGCCACCTGAACAACCAACATCAATAATCAGACATTCCCAGGTATCTTTCATGAGGAGCGTGATGTCTGGTTTATTATGTTCAAGTCGAATGTCGGTTGGTATTTTGAAATCCCACAGAATCTTAAATTTATCAGTCTCAATGACTGGTTTCGGTACATGATTATACCACTAATTTCCCACCTGGATTCCATTCTTCCGACAAAGGCTCTAGTGAAGATTCAAGCACACTTTGACATGTCGGCTTTTGTACTCACGTTGAGCAAGCGGCGTGCACTCACTGAGAATATGGATGATTCCCTCTGGGTGTTGGCACATTCGGCATAAGTTACACTTGATGGTCTTACAGTATTTCTTTTGCACAGAGTTTGTGGCCAATGCCTGATCTTGCATGGCAATCAACAAGCTCTCCGTCTATCTCTTCGAATCGCCTCGTGACAACCATAATCAAGAGTTGTTAGATTTCACTTGTTCTGTGACCCCTATAAATTTCCCATGGATATCCATTGCTTTCCAGTGGCTTATCCGTTCTTACCCTATCGTCGATTTGTCTTCCAGCTTTCCTTCAATGCCACCTAGTTGCAGTTTAAGTGCCGAACTCACATGCTGCAGAAGCGTTTCCTCGCTGCTCACCATCTAGTAGATTCTCTGCTGCATTTACAATCGCTCACACTTATGAGGCCTCTCCCACCATGCTTTCTCTTCGTGTAAAGGCTGTCTAGGTTCGACTTGCGATGATGCGCCTTATATTTGTGTAGCAGCTTTCAGGCCTGTCGGTCCATCTCCTGAGGCTCGTCATGCTCCAGTCAAATGTAGCAGCACTCTACCAAACGACAGCAACAGCATATACGTTAATGGTTGAAATGAGATTTTTGGAGTTCAGTTTGATCTTCAACAGTTTATGCAAGCGTTAAAAATAGGCATTCTTTACCCAGCTTTTCATCTCTTTTTCTAGGATACTCTTAATGTCCAAAACGCCCAGATGTTTTTACACTCCTTCTTCGGGATCACCATTGCATTGGGTTCTAGGTAATCCAATGCCATTAGTTGCCACACGCACTCCTTTTTTATAGTTATTACTGCACACTTGGATATCCCAACCTCCATGTTTATATCATCACTGACAATTCTGACAGTAAGTACTAGTGAATCGATCTCTTCCTCAGCCTTTCCAAAGAGGTTCAGATCATCCATGAAAAGGTGGTTAATCTTTGCCTCGTTCTTACCCATCTTAAATCCCATAGGCAATGATCTGAGGACCAGAGACAAGGGTATTGGTGTAATGACAAAAAGAAGGGAATCTCCCTGAAAGATACCCATTTTAATGTTGGCACTTCCGAGGAGTTGATTGTTGGAGTACAGATAAGTCTTTCAGGCTTGCGACGTCTTGCGACAACCCTTTTGCTTTACTGGGAGCAACAGATGCTGTGCCTGGTGTTCATATGTTTTGTCAGCAAGCAATCCAATGAAAACTTTCCACTAAAGATTAGGGCATTTAGACCTTTGTTGATTCCACTCAGCAGTGACCTGAACCTTTTCAACCCAAAATCCTGAATACCATGTGGGCCTAGTGCTTTCCAGTTCGGTAATCCTGTTAACCAGTGTTTAACAGCTTCTTCGGCCACCTCAAAATATTCCTGACTAGGGATGTCATGCAGCTGCTGTTACATCTTTCAGTCACTCAGAGTTTTGGTTGCAAGTAACTGATTTACCCCCAAAATCAGACTAGAATTGAGTAGCTTCTTCAGGATTGGGTGATTCAGCATCATTTTGGATATCGGCTTTTAGGTACCTGAAAAACTGCCTCTGGTTTGGTATTAAAGGGACTCTTTTGCTCATACTTGGCGATACGCTCAGTGTACTTTTTAATTTCCACTGCCTTGCTGGACATTCTGTATTTAATCTCTTCCATTACCACCCCACATCCCTTGTCCTCGATCTTATACATCCTTTCTGAATCTCACTTCACCGATTCCTTCGCATTGACCCACGCGCGTCTATACCATTTCTCAATCCTGCTAAGGTATTTTCTAAGGATCCTGATGTCGCTTTCAGTCCGCTTTTTTTCCCATCGGCCCATGCGCTTTCTTCCTTTCATTTGTTTTTGCTTCTACCTGGTCACCGACTACTACAGCTGCAGCACGTATCACATCCCTTATCTCTGTGTTGTTTTCAGTGCGGACATGCTTGAGCACACCATCTACTTTTTTAGTCTCAGCTTGAACTTTTAGCTTATCTACATAGCGTAGATTCTGCGGGTCAGTCTCATGGTTTAAGATCACAACCTAGATCAATATGTCATTCTCCTCATCACTCAACTGGAGGGGTTATTCAGTGGTCTGGTCTTTACTGCCTAATCTAGGAGGGTCATGCCATCGTCATGTTCTTCTGACTCTAGATGCACACTTCCATCATCCTCGGCAGTATCAATTGATCTTTTAATGTCCTTAATTTCCACTACTATGGACCACTTCTTTCGCCTTATTGTGCAAATCTGGGTCATCAGTTTGTTTTCACTGATACTGAACATTCCGTGCTCCTTTCATAGATCTAACAGTCTCCTGCCAATTCCTTTCTCTCTAACTTTAGAAGCTCTATAAAAGCATTTCTAGCGGAAATCTGTTCTCATCCTTTGTCCACTTATGTCTCCTACCGGAAACTTCTTCACAACTCACAGGTTATCGTCTGCGATGTGACCTGGGCCGCTGTACACAGTTGATGTTTCGTAACTGAGGGTTTCCAGTAAATGGATAACGACTGAAGAGTGCCTGGTTCCCTACCGCCCTACTGCCGAGCGCGACATCTTCAGTATTTCCTCCAGTCCCGTTAACGTCGTTATCTGTTTCATAATTTTGGTTGGATGTAAGTCGTTTGGGCTATCTTGTGGCCGCCTTCCTTGCGATGGTTCAAAGCTAACCAAATTCATAGGTACAGAATTTCCGAAAAATTAATGGACTTAAATTTTAATATTTTTAATGGAACATCGTTGATTCCCAGACGCTGTTAAAATAGAAGGATTTATTATTGGTTTGAGTGTTAGTTTTTTTTACTCCTAGCAGACCATGGCTAATCTGAAGAGATGTCTCAGCTATTGCTAGACTTGTTTACTCATAATTTCATTGATTGCATTTTGAATAGCTTTACACCATCCCTTTTTTCAGGATACAGCTTTCATAGTTGATGCAAGTAACATAATGATGGGATATATCAGCAGTAGTAATGCGACCCTACAAATGAAGGCTGCTTGGGCAATAGGAAATCTTTGTGATGGCTGTGTGAAAAATAGGTAAAGATAATGGTATTTAATTTATTTTTTTTCATAAACAAACTTTTTTCAAAGCAGATTTTATTTTTTGTCAGTGACCCTGGGCACCCAAGCGCTCATCAGGCATACACATAGGAATTAGTTCGCCTGCAGCTTCATTTGGTGATGGTGGTTGAAAATATTTCTTTTTGTGAAAGGCTTTTGTTCCCAGTGAAGTGTGTTGTTAATGCAGGAAAGTTAGCACATTTAGAACCTTTCTCTTGAGATCTGGATGGCATGTGACAAAATCATACTCTTTAAATTCAGAAACTGTTACATAAAGAAATGGACATACTTGAATTACAAAGTAAATAAGATAAATGAATACAAAAATTGTTATGCAAACACAAAAAGTACGAAGTCTAACTTTCTCAATACCAACAGGAGCTTTTTGGAGATGAGACCAGGTGAATATTTGGAGCTTCCTGAACTTTGAATTTTGTCAAGACTATTAGCCTTATGCCTGGAAAAGCATGAAGTTTTTTAATTACGTTGGTATGGCCACACCGAATGTACACTGATAAATGGGGGTAAAAGGACAAGGTTTGCAGTTTAAACTTTGGAAATCGTATTTGGGACCCTGAGCCTCCCAAAATAGTAACCTAAAACCTTTTAACTGTTGTAGAACTTTGATGCTTAACTGGCAGAAGTACATTAAACGTATCATAATACGGGTTTACATTGTGAAATGTGTCACTGTTTGAAGTGTATGACCATCGCAATACCAGAATTCATGTGCTGAAACTACAAATTAAATGTTTGGTGTATTCATCGCTTATGTCTTCCTTTTACCTGTATCCAATCGTCGTGTATAATATACAGAGGAATGGACATTGTTGCTTGCATAGTCTCTTTTAGGTCTTGCCTCTGAATGCCGACTCCAATGACTATTGATATTATTATACCTGTGGCAGTACACGCCCAGAACGACATATCAAACTAAGTGTGTCAATCTTAATCCTACGTCGCGTAAATCAAACAAAGGAGCTCGAAATAACTAAATTAAAAACGAACAAATTTTGTATTCCCCCACAACGTAGTCATGAAAACGGTGGTACTACAACATGAAATAAAGTGCTGTTAAACGTTTTCAGATTTCTCTAAAAAATTGAACTATACTTATGTAGCTGCGGCTGTTCACCCAATAATGACTTCAAAATATCAAAATCAAATTTAACTACCCATAGGCAGATATACAGTGAGACAAATGAGACAAATAGATGGATGGATGGATAGATAGATAGATAGATAGATAGATAGATAGATAGAAAGATAGATAGATAGATAGATAGATGGACAGATAGGTAGATAGAATGACAGATAGATAGATAGATAGATAGGTAGATAGGTAGGTGGATAGATAGGTGGATAGATAGGTAGATAGAGAGGTAGACAGACAGATGGTCAGACAGACATACAGATAATGTATACGTGTTATTTGAACAGCTTTTTTGCATCTTCAGGCGAATTCTGACTTTGATATCAACCCTCGTATTTTGACTTCATTTCTTTGTTGACTATTACCAAAAGTCAAGCAAATGCAGTTTGTACTGACGTATTATTTATTTTCAATATAATATAATATAATATAATATGGGTCTGGTTTTTGTATGGATATCACATTATTTATCCTGGTTGTTTGATGGGCTTTTGTGTTTGATCTGAGATAGAATTAGATAAAGTTTAATATTTTACACCAGAGGAATTAAAATTAAAACCAACTATACTTAGGTTTTCACCTAAACTAACGTCTAATAACAATGCTTTTTAACCTTTTAGCACAAATAAATGCAAATGGGATTATAACAATGGCTCTAAAGTAGTATAGTGCCGGAGTCTTGTCAAGTTGGTTTGTTTGATTCCTTGCCACAAAAATTAATTTTTGCTTGTTTTTAGAATACCTTTAGAGGCTACTATTGGATTTGGCTGATGTAACGGGGTTTTTTTTGTTTATTTCTAAGTTATTTGTTTGCATGCTTACTTCTTCTTCTTCTTCTTCTTCTTCTTCTTCTTCTTCTTCTTCTTTCTCTTTCGGCTGCTCTCGTCAGGGGTCGCCACAGCGGATCATGCATCTCCATTTGGTACGGTCCTCAGCGTCCTCTCTTCTCACTCCCAACGCCCTCATGTCCTCTTTAATTGCATCCATGTAACGTCTCCTTGGTCTTCCTCTTTTTCTCCTCCCAGGCAGATGCATCTCTAACATTCTAACAATTGCATGCTTACTACTATTCTTATTTTGTTTGTTTGTATATTTTCTTTTTTATTCACAGTTTACTTTGTGACTCAGACGAAGGGGATCATTTACCTGAAGATCTTGTATACCAGCTACTTACCTCCAGTATTCGAGTCGCTACAGATAATGATAAGGTAAATCGCTACACAGCTAATAGCCGTATGTTATTATTCTTTAAAAGACTACCCTTTTATGTATAAATTTTACTTTTACTCAGGATAAAATAGTCATTTTGAGCTCAACCAGTACATTAACTATCCAATTGATACTACCAACTCATCTACCATTCCTATAAGTCATTCCTTTAATTATTATTTATGGAGTCACATACTTACTCTTCATTCTTTTTTTTTAATTTTATCCCATTTCTAGATTTTCTTCTAAATATCACACATCCTTAAGTCCTTTCTTTGCTGTTAGATTCACCCAATGACTCCATTACACACTACTGCATGAATATATCACTTGCCCTCCTTCGTACCTTTGTTAGTGTAAACCATCTTGCTTTAATTTTTTAGCACTATTCTGCTTGTGCCAATTCGACATTCCCTGTATGAGATCCCTCCCCTCCAGATCTGACTTGTGTGTTGCTAGTAAGGGGTTTATCTCTGTAGACGTAACTCCTCGCCGTGAAATGGACCTTTTTATTCCATGAATAGACTTAGAATAACTGAAGGCATCATTTCTTTGAACCTGTATTGGTACTCTGTCTTTAAATAAACTAAAGTCACAGTGGTTGCTTGGTAAGATTCCCAATTAAACTTAAAGGATGTTTTTTTTAAGCTGGTAGAACCATTTCCTGAACTGCCCACTGATAACTAAATGAAGCGTAAGTTTCATTAACCTGCTTCCTACCTTAAAACAACTAAATCGATTCCAGGTATCCCTCGAACAACATCCCCCTAGGACAAAATCCCTCCACAATTTTTTATGTGATAAACAAGTCCAACTAATACAAAGTATAGGTCATAATCTTTATTCAACTTTATTATACATTATTGTATATTACATATTATTACCAACTTATGTTATAGGTTATACCTCGAAGATACTATCGATATTATTACGCTCTTGATATTGTCCAGCTAACCTAGCTATACTTTTACTGCAATTAACAAAACGCTTTCAGAAGAATATGGGAACTTATTGTTCACGTGAATTTTGTCTGGGAGGATATTGACCTGATAAAAGTAAAGGAATGCGTCAATTACGCAAGATTTTTAAAATTGATGACCCTAAAAACCAAAATGAATATCTGCGTAACCTGGATGACTGGCTTATTGTTAAAAGTGTTTTGTCATGAAAATCCCAAGTTATTAGGGCCTTCTGGTAAAACGGTTTCTATAAATTCTAATAATGAAAAAACTGAGGTTTTGTCATGCCTTGGGAGGAAACCACTCACTGAAGTAGTAGCGCTTGAATAAACATTAGAACGCACAAGAATGTGCGGAAGATTAGTTGGAGAAGCCGCAAAACAAACAGGAAAACAATCATCAAGATAAGGCATAATGATTGTTACTACCAACATTGAACACAGCTGGAAGAAAGTTTCGGAAGGTTTATACAGCATTTGGTGCAGGGACATTAAGTACATGAGCAGAACTAAGCTGATCAGCCCAGACCTCAAAAATAGAACTGGAGTCGAAAGAAATTATGTTCAACGCGGCCCCAGGGGGCCCGTAAAAATTGGGAGATTTTATGCAATTTTGAACATGTTTTGTTTCTAAGTCTCGGTATTTTACTATAAAAAGCTTACTTTTATTTTTTCGTGCAAAGAATTATAATACGTTGCTAGTTAGCCGGTTTATTAGCCGGTTTATTAATCGTGGACTTTGTTTCATCTGCTTTGTGTTGCCAACTACATGAAAATTAGTTGTGGTAGTTCTCCCTTTCTGAGTATATATTATAATATATTTGTATACAAATACAAATAGCAGAGAGAGAGGAGAGAGAGAGAGAGAGAGAGAGAGAGAGAGAGAGAGAGAGAGAGAGAGAGAAAGAGAGAGAGAGAGAGAG
>RDPX01000041.1:1440311-1451702 GCA_003991215.1 Morbakka virulenta
AGTAAAAAAAGAGGAAGAGAGAGGGGGGGGGGGAGAGAGAGAGAGAGAGAGAGAGAGAGAGAGAGAGAGAGAGAGAAGGAAAGGAAGGAATGGAGGAAGATAAATACACATAAACCCTATAAGGACCAACCTTAAAACTTTAGTCCAAATGTCATTTTATGTTGATAGGTTAAATCAAATGGAGTCCGAGCTATTGGAAACTTGATTCGTTGCCTTCCAAAAGACATGCTTGGTAAGGTTTTTTATTATGCTTATCTGTTTCATCTTATTTGGATTTTTAATCAGCGTGTCTTTATCACAGCAAAAAATGTGTACTAAATGATCGATTTTATCTCTTTAAAAATCCCCTTTGTTGAATGCCTGTGTATTAATGCAAGAATCTTGTTACCCAAAATTAACTTATTTGATTACGCTGACCAAGTCATATTTTGCCCCCAGAATAAGATTGCATGTTCTATATGGAGTCTGATCTCCTGATTTCAGAGCTGTAACTTCTTTTACTTTATCATGTATAGTTATTTAGTTATCAGAAGAGAGCTTTAATTAGATTTACTATAATCCAGACTGGCGACTTAGAGTAGATCTAATCATTTATTTCAGGTACATCAATCTCATAAATTTTTTAAATTAAAGTAGTAATATTTATACCCTTATATAGTTCATGTTCAAAAACTGCAAAGCACTTGGGTGGTGGATTGTTAAACTGTTAATGTAGCAAACCTTTAGAGTCCATTTGTAATCAAGGTGTATGCTGTTAACAACATATTGGAATAATTGGTTTGAACTGAAAAGAAATGAGTACTTTTTGAACCAAGACATCAGGAGAGAGATCAGTGTTGGGTAAGTTTTGAAGAGTTTAAGAGAGCCTCAATTGAGGTGGTTTGGTCACGTAGAGAGAAAGAATGACGAAAAAGAAATGCATACAGATGAACTTTCTGGGACGAAGGAGAAGAGTACGAAGGAAGCGTAGATGGACCGATATGGTAAAGGAGGCCTTTTTTTACGTCATCCCCCCCCCAGCAATTGAGGCTCAGACGGTGCCCTTCAGAGGGACTTTTGATTTGGTAAAGGAGGACATGGCAGTGAAAAGCTTGGTGAGAGAAGTAGCACAGGGCCAAAGTAGATTGAGAAGGATCGTTCACTACTACGACCCCTGATGGGAAAAGTCGGTCAGGAAAAGAAGAAGAAAAGAGAAGTGAAAACAGTTCTGATGATGAATCTGATCAAATTAGTACCAGTTTTGATTGTAAATTCGAGCCCAATGTGGATTCCACACCACATTTAATAGCTCAAGACCTTAATGACATTGTTAATGATTTGTATCTCACATAGGAAACGGCTGACCTGTTTGGTTCAAGACTACAGCAATCGACTAACCATGATATGATAATGTAAATCAGTACATTGCCAGAAATGGCCTGAAAGGAATGTTATCACTGTTGCTAGTTAGAACGTCTAGCATTCGCCACTAGTGGATCCAAAAAAGTGGTTTTTTCTTCACTTCACTTTAATCTTGGTTTGACAAAAAACTCTGCCACAGTAATGGGCAATAATGGATAAGAATTGGGCTCTATTTCAGTATCTTAAAGAGAAATTGTGGGAGAAAAGAGAGAAGCATGGCGAAAAGCAGGCATTTCCGTCGAATTGGAGATACGCAAATTGATTCGTGATGAATCTTTTCGGGAAAGGCTTTATAGTTTTGAAATTGCAGTCGGGGACGCATTTATAAATGTTGCTAACAATTTTCTTGATAGTCACAGGGCTGAAAATTATTCTGAATTAGTGGGCACGTCAATGAATAAATTTCAAAAACGGAGGGCCTGAATATCTGTGAAAATGCACTTTTGCACCCTCTTCTTGACCTGCTCCTTTGCAACATGGGTGGTATACGTGATGAACATAGAGAAACGTTCCATGAAGATATTAAACTTATGGAAAATAGATTTAAAGGCAAGCCGGATTTTTGCTGGTTTTTGCAAAGCGATTCAGAATGCGGTTACAAGCGCAAAAAACTCTCTGAAACATATCTGTAAGTGACAATATCAGAAAAATACCCGTTTTAAAATATTTTTTATTAATCAAAACGAAAAAAAAGTCTAGTTGTAAAAGAGTTTATCTGTGTGTTTTTTAGAAGGAATTATATTACTTAATCCTTAATCGATTTTGTCTGCATTTTCGTTTTTTTGGTTTTAACGTCATTTCCCCCCAGTAACTGGGGCTCAGACGGTGCCCTTCACAGGGACTTGGATTTAGCAATGAGGAGTTTCTTGGCCTGATGCCCTTCCTGACGCCAACCAATGGCTTTTTCTTTTTGTGAATTTCCAAAGTCGTCCGCTCGGGGAATCGAACCCGGAATTCTTGGTTACTGTGCAGTTGCACTAACCATTAAGCCATGGCTCCTCATTGTNCATTGCCCCCCAGTAACTGGGGCTCAGACGGTGCCCTTCACAGGGACTTGGATTTAGCAATGAGGAGTTTCTTGGCCTGATGCCCTTCCTGACGCCAACCAATGGCTTTTTCTTTTTGTGAATTTCCAAAGTCGTCCGCTCGGGGAATCGAACCCGGAATTCTTGGTTACTGTGCAGTTGCACTAACCATTAAGCCATGGCTCCTCATTGTCTGTATTTTATCTTTGTCTGTATTGTATTTTTGAAAAATTTGTTTTCAAACAGCTTCAAAAGTTGATGTGACAGAGCGTAAAGGTTTTCAGGTCTAAAATCAGCATAATCAATTTTTTCTGAAAATCATGTCTTCACCAAAGGGGCTAAACCAAAAGCTACAATCTGTTTTTCAGTGTAATCAGTAAAGTTCATCAGGATTGAGAGTTGATCATATATCTACGTATCACACTGCCAAGGACACATTAAATGGGATAGAAAGAAAACATCACTTTACGTGCACTTACATGCACTTTGATAGCTGTGCACCTGTGCACAAAATACTTGACAATTGAAAATACAAAATAAAATATTGAAATATCAAAACCAAGCAATACTCTCCAATACTCCCCAACATCGCACTTCTCCAAACTGTATCAGGTTGATATTTCTTCATGTTTTTACCCCTGAGGAGGACGTATTTTCCACCAAAGCTGTTGATTTTCTTGCTTTTCTTGCGGTTTAAATATATATATATATTGTTTAGTTTATAGAATTTTGTTAACTTTTTAATGCAAATGTCAACTATGATTTGTTATTTCATATTAAAACAAGGAGTTATTTTGTGAAAAAAAGTTATTTGCCTTCAAGGTATTATATAATTAGGCATTTGAAAACAAATTGTTTATTCTTTTCCCTTTTTTACCACCACCTCTATTTAATCTTGGATTTTCTTGTCAGCAAAAGAAATTCAACACAGAAATCCGCATAGAAATATGCCTGCGGATATACACGAAAAGTCTGCTTCACTCTGTAATATTGGTATTATTGATATGCAGACTTAAATCTTTAGAAAGAGAACTAATCTGATTATTTGCTTATCTCTCAACATACTGGCCTTTGCATACACCGCAGCAGTTTGTGCCCTAAAGCTTACCAACAGGCTTTTTTATAAGAATATTTCATTTTGAGCCTCAGTATACTCGTAATGCTCTTCCATGATATTTTATAGGTAGACGTGTAACTGTCGGAATAAAAATTTGTTGTGAAACTTTTTTCTCAAGACTCGTGATGGCAGTGAATTGTTAGAAGAAAAATATCCCAATATTTACCAATAAATTTAAATTATAAATAGGCAGTCGAAAAATTATTGTTACCCATGCATGTGCAGAATGAGCTATATTCTTATTTTATTCTTAAATTTCAGGCTGTCCGAGTCTTGATATCTTTTTAAACTAGATTTTTATTAAAAAGAACTGTGCACTTGACTGTCGATTTACTTGAAAACACTCATGTTTTTTCAGTGATAAACTTTCCCAAATAATATATTCTTGTGAGAAGTGTAGAATTGTTGAAGATAAGAACAGTTGTTATCCACTTCAAAGTTGGACAGGAGTATATCTAACCAACAATAGTGAGATTTTTGAGCTTGCTTTCAAATTCTTCCGAGTTACGTACGTATTATTTATATCTGTGGGTCCCAGTCATATCTTCAATAAATGGATTTCTATTATGATATAATTTCTATTATTAAGAATTTCTATTTCTATTTCTATATTAAGTATTTTCATTTCTGAATAAAGTATTTTACAGTATTAAATCTGTGGAAGACAGTAAGATAGTAGTACAACGTTTCAAGTGATTTAAAAACCACCTCACAGTGGTACGAATTTCTTAATGATTTGAAAGTTGGCACAAAGAGTTTTTGATTTTGTGTGCTTATCCCGAGTATGTATTTTCAAACACTTTCAGTTTTAGGGAAAAGCAAAGAAGTACTGAAACCATATTCTTTCGAAACACCTTCACTCCTACATTTAAGAGAAATATCGTGAAAACTTTTTATTTGTTTTTCTCGCCAGTGAATTCAAGGTATGATACATGATACAAGAATCTCAGTATACAATCCGTGCAATCACCGACACTTTTGCAATGGGAAAATATGGACACATTTTAAAGGGGTCGTTTTGCTAACAAAACGACCGTCATAACAGTAAAGACCTAACTCAATTTCCTGTTAAAATTAGAAGCATCAAGTATGAAGTACACAGGGTTTAGCTGCTCTGCTTCATAGATTTTAGCAGCGTATCCAGTCACGAACACGCTTTACAGTTTTCACCCTTTGCAGTTTCTGATATTCAACTCTCTGCCCTTTCAGAGAACACTGCAGGGTTTTGTGGTAATAGTTAAGCCGATCAGCAAATTTTGCATAGTTGACCAAAGAACCTTGCTGATATCAAAACAAGACTGATTACTGCTGGAAAAACTTTGATGAGTAACTATTACAACGATTCTATGAGTAACTACACTGAAAATGATATCCTCTGTTAAGCCGGAATGAGCGTAAATTTGATGCTAAAAAGCGGTAGGGGTGGACCAGCTCTGGTAGAAATAATATTGCAACCCAATATATTTTTACAGTGCATTAAATAAAGCGTTTTTAGCGGTCAAAAGCACATATTCCCAAAACTGTGGCGTACCACTATGACATAGTATCGGTTTGATGTTGGATTAAATAGATAAAGCATTGATTGAAAGTTGTTTTTGTTGGCATCATGTACATTCTGAGAAAACAGTCTATGTCAGTATTATATACAATTCTTGTTAAGGAATAACAGACCTATTAGTTTTGGGGGTTATATGAGAATATCTTGTTTATAAGTCACGCAAAATGGTGTTGAGCAGCCAACTTTTGTCACGGAATAGAACAGTATAAGCTCACGACACCTTGTTTTGTTTATATTAGATTGCTTTTATGTTTGAATCATATTCCTTTGAAAACAACCACAGATTTAACGTAGATTGTTAACTCCTACTTTTTTTCTGCTTAAGGAAGTAAGCAGGGGTTAGCAATCCGTAATACTCATTTTGAGACAGGAAAATATAAGTGAATGACAAAACATCGAGGATATTTCTTCGTCTATAAGCGTAACAAAACTAATTTGTGCCAAGGCTTAGCAGATTGTGAAAAGAAACTAGCTTTGTGCAACCAACTGAGCCCTTGGGAATCAGATCATCAGCAATATGATGAGAACTCATAGTAATTTTATACTTTTCTTTTAGTTGCTTAAGGGAAGAAATTGTTTTGGAGTAAATTGTATGCCCAAAAAGACGCTGCAATCAATCTGAGGCTTACCACCATGCGAGTGAGTGGTTTTCGGGTTTAAATGTGAGGAAAATGATCGCAGGAGCTATTCTTACTTATTTGTGTGATTAAATTTGAAAAGGTAAAAGAGAATATCAAACAAAACGAGGCCCTGGAGTATGGTTTATGCAAACAAATAAAATTCTGTACAGCCAGTGAACGTTTTGCTCATTAAGAAAAATAAGAAGTGCTTTACGATTCTTGAGACACAAAACCCGACATTAACTGTCTAACTGATTAGATGACAGAGCTACCATCTAACAGAAATCATTTGCAAAATGTTTTTTTGATTCTGCTTTTCAGTGAGAATTCTTTTTGTAAAAAAGTTGAAAAAATAACTTAGCTCAGTTGTTTGGGGTTTTTTTCAGAAAAAGGCAGGTTCCAGATAGCTGTCGCAGAAGGAGCAAAGTCTATTAGTGATAATGTAATATCTGGGCCAATGAAAGTAGGTGTTGTTGTTTTTTGGGTTTTTTTGCATTTGTATAAACAAGTTGTTATCTACTACGAATATTTCAGTACCTCCTGAAATAAAGGAAGAAAATTGTTACACTTTTTTTGCTATTTAGTTTCATAACATTCCCACCATGCGACATTGTGACCCTGTCTGTAGTGGCTATCTGCTGTTTGGGGGAAGTTTTTGTTTTGTTTTGTTTATAAGTTGCTTTTTACATAATTTCCCCTGTATCCTTGGTTCAGACGGTGGCTTTAAAGACTTTTGCTATGGCAGTAAATAAACGTTTTTGGCCGAATGCTCTTCCTGATTCCAACCAAGGGCTTTTTCTTTTAAAAAAGTTCCAAAAAATTCTGTCCGTACGGGGAATCAAATCCAGAATGCCTTGTTCAACTGCACTAACCACTAAACCATGCCCCCTCCCTACGCCCATCTCTCTGTGTGATTTAAGTATGGGGAGCAAACAGCATATTTTATTAGCACTTTTTGTCGACTCTATTTATATTTACTATCAATTGACATAGGGACTTGAGTTCGATTTTTGTACCGAGTATATTAATATACAGGGTACAGAAATTGTTTCTCTGACTGTATATCGTGTATTAGATTCGGAGGGGTACCTTTCTTAACTTGGGTTAAATTGTTTTGTATATTGGGTTAACCCTTTTTGCAACCTAGTTTGATACATTTTAATAGCTTTTTTCGACATGAAATTGTTCGTCCATAATGCTCCAGCTCTGGTCCAGATAACCTTTGGTGGTCTGATGTTGATGAAACAACGGAATATGTCAGCTGTCAGTCTTTTACAGTGTATTTGCTTAATTTTCTTTTAGTAGTACCTAGGGAACGGGGGATATCATTAGGAATTTGGCCACCCAAACAATATCATATGTCAGACTTCTGCATCGTCGCCGCCATCTTCGGTGTACATGCCAACTGATTTGGTTAACTGTAGAAATACGCCAAGGATTTTGTAGAGTTGTGCTCATGATCTGCAACGGTATTCCGATAAGTTCAGAAGTCCACTTATTTAATCTCTTATTTCTTAGTTCCTGATTGAATTAAACTTACCTGTGCTTCAAGATATGTTACCTTAAATTCTTTACCAACTGCCGCCCCTATGAAATGTAATAGGTAATTTTGTGAATTCCGTACCGCTCATATACGTTTAAGCTTAGCTAAGCGAATAAAAGCGAAGTTGCAGTCACCAACAATTTCGAGTTTAGGGTTGACATAAAATCATAATCGGGAAAAAATGATTTGGAAAAACACTAGTCAAGCAAATTTATCAACCCTTTTCTACGTATTTTGTAGATAATCAAATTATCTCCTTTTTTTTACCAACAGGAAGCTCGCAGAATGCCTTTTAATGAAAAAAACCCTAGCTTGAAAGAAATCCACCTTCTGAAACAGGAAATTCAATTTTGATATTTATGTAGGCCTGTTTATACTTATAGGAATATTGTCATTGTTTCGTTTTAGAACTGCGCTACGATGACTTAAATGCCAAAGTTCTACTTTATCATGTCTTTTTTTCCTTACTGGTCGAATCTAAGATGCTGTTTTTAATATATTAAGATACAGTGGATTTATATGGATCTTTTCTTCTTGCATTGCATAGGGCAGATGGAATGCGTGTTATGCCTGTAGCAATATATTTCACAATCCAGATCTCAACTTAGAGCAGGCAACGTGGAAGGTAAGACCCCTTTATGGTTAAATGTGCTGCATCAGTCTTAAAGTCTTAGTGTCCAAAAGATTTTATCAAGTCGACCAATTTATTGTTACGTTTTCAAGAGGAAATTGTCGATGAAGGGGTTTTGCATGTAGGCACAGTGGCAATTTTGAAAAGAAGGGGGTGCAGCAATGAGATCACGGTCAGTATTTACTGAGCATGGGTGAAATGGCGTAAAATAAGTGGTGTATTCAATAATAAAAAAGTGCCAGTTCAGCGAAAACCCCAAGTCTGCAAGTGGGCGGTAAGCCCAAAACTTTTATTCTGGCTGGAGACACGGCCCCTGAGGAAAGTAAAGGATACTTGGGTTCATAGTAGATTTTTGTTTCTTGAATACAGAACCACGAAAGGCTCAAGGAGGCATGCATATATAAAAGATATATGAGAAGGGAAATTGGGATGGGTTGGACACTTCTTGAAAGTGGAACAAGATTCACCAGTAAGGATACAATTTACTCCTGGCAGGTAGAAGGGATTTTTGTATGTCTCACACCTCATTGCGTAGTTTGATTTTAGGTTGGAATAGAATGGCGCTATCAAATTGGAGGTTTGATTGCGAAAAGAATCTGGTTAAGAACGTAGCGTATGTATCATAGTTTGTACTATTCAATTCTTACTTTGATGATCCTGTCAATGGATCGATTGTTGATGCTCCTATAATTTATTTTGATACTTTCCGCTTCTTTTAAAGACAGACGTATTACTAGCGCTTGTGTCAGCACTGAAGGATTGCAAAAACTTCAAGGTATGTTATTCAGGAGATACAAATGGTAATAGCAATGACCATTGCTTCATGAGCCCTCTTGATTGAACCTACCCATAGCCTTAGGATTTATGCACTTTCGGAAGGACTAAGAGTAGTTTTATTACGTTGTTCCCTTTTAAAGATATGAAATCAACCCTACAGCTGGACGGACGGGAATAGGCGGCAAAACAGCATAAATTTAAAGACAGCCACTGTCATTCTTTATGTATTAGCTCATTTGTTGCCGCGCAAGTGATGATATAATGGATAGCTATTTTCAGTGCCCCCACACATACCCACGCGCGCGCATACACACATATATGTATGTATATGGGGTAGGGGTAGGGCTAGTGGCTGGTGGTGTGCTGTTTGACCGAGCACAAAATAGCAGATGCTTCCAATTATTGAACACTGTTGGTACTTTCTGGTTAGCTTCTGTAAAATCTCTAAACAAATAACAATTAGCTTGGACCTTTAATTAAAAGACAGTACAAATTATTAGTTATAAAAATATTTATTCGTTCCAACTAAATATGTATGTATTATGTAAGTTATGTGTTGTGTAAGTTATGTATATTTCCTGAAATGTTCGGTACTTTTGTATAATATCTCATTGATTTAAGGAGCATCAGTAAATGTATTTTGTGTGACCTGGTCAGTTCTAATTCATGGTTGGGGTGTTAAGGAAATGTGAAGAGGGCCTGCTAGTACAAACAGATGTAAGGATGCTTCGATGGATTAAGGGCGTGTAGATTTGGTAGGGTTAAAGGGATGAGGAGATCAGGCCATATGTTATGTATCAGATTGGTTGTTTGTGATCCCCCACCTTCACCCCAGAATTTCATTTTAGAATGAAATATTTACTCAAATATCAAATTCCGAGGATAAAAAACATCCCATTAATGGTTACTGTACATGAAATCTTGGAGATTTACACAAGGATAGGCATGAGCAATGTTTTACATAAACAGAACGGGTAGAGATGGCATAAATGTAATCCATCTAGCGCTTGAGGGAAAACTCTGATTGCTTGTGAAATATTGATGTAAGTATGAAAAAAGAAGCCAGACTGCGTTTGTTTACTTTGGCCTTCTATTTCACATTATCTCCTTCAGCATCTTTCCGTTTTTATTTTGCTTATTTCTCCTACTTATCGTCGTGGCTGTTTTGGTCATTACTTTTGATTGGTTATATATGATATTCCTGGATTGAGTTGACTCTCCTTTCACAGATTCATTTTTGTGGCAGCTCTTCATTCCCTTTTACTTCCAATCGTAGTGTGTAACCCCAATTTTTTATATCGTAATACATTAAATAAACCTCTCCATTGGTAATCGAGGTTATTTGCGGATGGTTCTGATTCAAGTTTGCTTTTTCCTTATTAGCATGCATGCTTTACTTTAATAAAACTATTTTAAGGGACTGTGTTAACACTGCGAACCTAAAACATTTAACCCTATTGCCAACAAGGATTGATAGAAAATGCTTGCTTTCTTAAGGGACTATATTTAGTTTAGAAATTCTGAGAGGAATGTGTATTCTGAGAGAAATTGCACGATCCTTCGTAAGGATTTTGTAATGTCAGGTATTTTGCATTTTCGTTTTTTAAAATCACCAATTTACTATCGGACAGTAGATATTTGAAGATCTGCAGCTTGTTTCCTAAATAGGATCATTTTGTATCTTCTCTTTTCGTCGCAAAACGATAATATTCAGCCGTGTTGCCAAATTTCTATAAAGCTGAAGTTTAAGGCCAAAGCCTAATTTATGGAATACGAAGAGTCTGACTTATTCTCCCTATTCATTGTTAAGATGTGCTTTATGACTTTTTCTTGTTGTTGCTTATATATAAATGTAGTTTTTATTAATGGGATTTTCTGTGTGAAAGGGAAAGTTGCTTTCTTGCGAACTACGTAGTATGGTACTTGAGAGATTAATCTTCGACTTTTATTGTAAAACACTTGAATTCGTTAGGTTTAAAGGTCACTGTCACAATTTTAGGTAATCGGTTATTGTATTATGAACTTGTACGGTATTAGAATAAGTTGCTCTCTCGGTATGGATATCAACGTGTTAAAAGGGAAACGGATATGTAAATAGAACAGATAATGTTTGGCGGAAGACATCGACTTAAGTTTTTGACAGCGTAGTTAGGAAAACTATGTTTTAGTCTAGATCAAAGGAATCGGTAGGCACTTTACTATTCAAAAAGGAGTTATGTTTTCTAACAATGTGGGAGATAAGCCAGTAAGCTGGTACAAGGCAGTACCAACTTCGATGGCTTGAGTTTAAATTTAGGTTTTTTATAGCTGAGGCGCAGATGGTGTGGGACGTTATCCATTTATTTCCTACGACGAAAATTGCTGCTTTCTTTTTATTGTGGTTGATACATGACATTTGCTTAGCGGATTTTTGTGATTTGTTTACTCTGGATATATTGTGATAACTTTGGTCAATTCCCATAATAATTTAGTAGCCCTTTTGTCTTAATGGAATTATATCCCCTTGCAAGAGATCATTTTAATGGCTCTGACCTGTTTCTTATCTTTGGTTCTAAATGTATTATTATTATTATTATTATTATTTTTAAATTTTTAATGTAAATCTCAGACATGTTTGTCTGGAAAGTTCTTTTGTTCTTTTATCTTTGAGAGCGGGTAACAACCAGTCACCAGGGGTCTCAAAGTTCCTTCTCCTGTTTCTCTAAAGAGACAAGACTTT
>RDPX01000041.1:1452311-1480209 GCA_003991215.1 Morbakka virulenta
TTATTATTATTATTATTATTATTATTATTATCTTTTTTCACATTTTGTGCCCGGCTGTTCTTGTTGCCGAGTTCTATGCTGACAGGCGGGTCATTTCAAATGACCATGGGCTACCAGCATTTTCTTTCTCAAAACTCAAGTACTTTTCGCAAAATCCTGGCTGTTCCCAACAACGTAGTCTTTTGAAATACTCCCGCATTGCAGTGAATCCCAAGCTTTTCAACCCACTTTTCAAATCCTTTGGTCACAGATCCCAGAGCACCAATAGCAACAGGGACAACTTCTACTTTCTTCAGTTTCCACAGTCTTTTTATTTTTTTTTTCAGATCTTGATACTTTTCTACTTTTTTTTCTCCTTCTCTGCCACGTTCGCATCCGCCGGTACTGTTATGTCAATGATTATTGCCGAATGTTCCTTCTTTTCTACCAAGACTAAATCTAATGAATCTTGATTATGCACATAATTTTAATCGGCCCTTATCAAAGTAAGACATGAAAAGTAAACTGTTGATCACAGTAGCTACTCTATTGCGATAGTGTTCCAGATCCGCAGCGGTGGAAGTTTTTTGTTAAGAAAATACACTTTTACGTTAGCCTGTGGCTTTTTCCGTGCTCTATTTGTTTTTTATTTCTTAACTATGCGTTTTCTTTTATTGAGCTTAGCTGTTGGTCTTTAAAAACTCCCATGGTGAAGAGCACATTAGATTAACCTCTAAGCCCAAGTGTTTGTTTATTTTTGCAAAGGTGGAAAGTTGGACAGGGGTTTCTATTTTTTTTCTTCCTGAATTGTGTAAGGTGATATTGTTTAAAGCTATGTTTTTATGTGTCTACAATACTTTTCTTTATGTACTTATGTCAAAACATTCATCGCAGAATGTTTCGCTAGAAAGTTAAAAAAACCCAATTTTTTAAAGACAGGGTAAGCCAATCAGGATATACATTTGTTGATAGTATGTTTTAGAAGATCTGCTTCTTGTTTTATTTATCCCGAACGCTAAAATATACTTCTTGCTACTGCCACCAACGATGGTGATAACAACAGCTATTAGCCACTTTAATTTAAAATATTTTCCTCCAATGCTCAGTTACTTTTTACATCCACTCATTGGAAGTTTGGATTGCCTGGCCTGATAGCAAAAAGTGAATTTTTCTAATAACAATATTTACTTTTCAGCATTGTTTTAAATATCACAACTAATAATGTAAGAAGGAATTCCCTAATTCAGGATCCTAGTATAGAAATTTATTTTTTTTAGTTTTAACGTCATTTTTCCCCAGCAATTGGGGCTCAAATCAAAGTCCCTCTGAAGGGCACCGTCTGATCCTAGTATAGAAATACCAAGTAAAAACTAGATCAGGATTGCCCCATGATGTTCCACGACAACAGAAAGTAAGTGAAATTAATGATGATGGCATGGGGCTTAAGATCAGATAGAGTTGATTACATTTAATTTGTGAATTAGGAGGTGCACATTAATTATAGCCACTACGTACAATACTAAACCTCACAATAACTGCTAATAATAAGATAGATTTGATTACATTTAATTTGTGAATTAGGAGGTGCACATTAATTATAGCCACTACGTACAATACTAAACCTCACAATAACTACTAATAATAAGATAGATTTGATTACATTTAATTTGTGAATTAGGAGGTGCACATTAATTGTAGCCACTATGTACAATACTAAACCTCACAATAACTGTTAATAATAATAATTAGTACTATTATTATAAAGTAATACTATTACTATTACTATTAATATTATAAAGTAAAAGACGATCCTTCTTGTTACCTTAGTGATCGTATGGTTTTAGCAGAAGGGTTGTTGCCTTGCTGGCTTAAACGTAGGCCACAGCCCCGTTCCCACTATGTTTCAGATTGAACAGCTATATGACATCCCCATTGGCTTTAGGGAATTTACAGCCTTAGACCTTTCATACAGCTGTGTAAAGAACAATAGGTTTATTTGTATTTCCTTAATTATTTAAACCATTTCCAGTCGTCTATTCACTTTATGTAAAATTTTTCTCGACATTTGGTTTGCACACGAAAAACAGTTATATTTGCGGGTCTTACGTAATCTAGCTAGACTTTTGTATTCCGCTTTAAGCTTGCGAACATTTCTCTTGTGTTAAGCACCCAAAAGATCTAATTTAATGCCAAAATCTACAGGGAACTGGTTTTGAAATATCAAATTTTGCAGTAACCCATAATCCATAATTCTTTACACAGTTGGTCTCTGTTTTATGGGTTCAGCATTATATTACAAGGATTTGTGCAGACTGACGGAGACTTTTATTACAAGTCCTTTTCTCATACAAAATATTACACACACACACAAATTCTTCACGGTTTTCTTATTTCGGATTAGTAATCAACGCAACGATGTCATTTATTGACTTGGCTAGATGAATTACTGTAGCCATCTTAGTCAGAAAAATAGATATCAGTGCTTGAACGTGCGTTACGTCCCCCAAACATGTGTTTTGTGTGAGAAAGGTGAAGCGTATTTTTCACAGATTACTAAAAATTTAGATTTTATATACACAATCAGGCTTCAGTTGCAAATAAAATCGCGAGAAATTAGTGCCATCTGTATGAAGGATTTTATTTCTTTTCTTTCAGTCTTCATGACCCTTATTCACTCTCTTTGTCAAACAAAATAAGCTTTATTACATTGAAATCCAACAGGTAACCTAGACAAACCTTCGATTTGTTTGTGCCAACATCGCATCATGTTACTTCTATCTGGATAAACTAGGATATTTTCAAAATTTCTATGCTGCGTTTTGACACTGAAACTATGTATAATTTGTAAATATATCTCCTCTAGAGCATTACATCTCTTTTAGTATACTAAGGAAAGACTTAAATGGGGTGTTTTATGTGTTAACTGTCCACGGTAACTTTTTTATTAACTTATTTAACCCATGTTTTGACACTGTATCTTGTTCAACATTTGTGGTCAGTTTGTTATTCTTTGGTCAGCTGCATCAGTATCCTTTCACGTCTTGAAATTATTCCCCAGAGACTACATCTGCCAGTCTTAAGTAACAAAATAGTGGTAAACAGACAGAAAAGACAGATTTTTCGTTGTTAGCGCAGGATAGATCCTTTCTTTGTATCCTATCTTACTTTCCCCTTTTAAAATGAATACTATGAAATAAGAAAGTCGTTGTCAGCAAAAATGCTTTTTTTCAATGTAAAGCTCTTTCCTGCCAACCTGTTTTTCACTCTCATTATTAGAATTTACAGTTTTCGCCATTCTAAAAGGCATCAGAATCACTTATCACGTTTTCAACTGGCCAGTGGTTGATTTGGAAACTATATCACTCCATCTTTGCCGCCCTTGGTACCTTATGCCAACAGCAAAAAGCTGTATTCTATGTAAACTACTTCGAATTACAGCTTCACATTCGTTGCACCGAAGAATCGTTAAGAAACCGATTAATCGCTTGCACAACCGACTCCTAATGAATCATTACAATTCCTAAGAAACCAAACTGTAGCTTGAATAGTCGACCCTATGAATCTTTAACATTCTTGTGAAGCCGCAAAGAGGCCGAACTTGATTTTAAATCTATATTTGTATTGCAATTCAGAATCCTTTAAAAACAAATTGTATAAACATGACAAGGAAGGAAGGGGGAGAAATATGGTTGCAAAAACATAGCAACGATTGATTAGCGAGAGATGGGGTCATTTTTAAGCAAATGGTATCTAATAACAGAGTATAAGTCTTGTTATTTTAAGACAAAATCTGTAAGGCTAAGAGCTTGGTCTCTTGATCATAACATATTTTTTCTGTAATTTGAAAGAAACAATAAAGCTACGAAGTGTTCGATGATAAAATCTGTCAACTGAACTGGCAGATATATAAAAATACAAAGGATAAAGTTGCGAGGTACAAAAACGTTGGTCCAGAATTTTTTTCTTGAAGGTTTTCTAAACTGGGGTGTATTTATTTTATTTGCTTTAATTTCAACTTAATAATTCGCACGGAGTTTAAAGATCATGGTAACGAACAGAGAGATTTGTTGTAATATCAGTATCGTCAAGAAGATAATACGATGGAAATAATTTTAAGGCTTCCTCGTAGATAGTAAATTAGCGAGAAAAACTTTCCACCGTTTTAATGTCTTTGATTTTTAACAGCCTCTGAATCTGACTTTTGGGTTCAAAAACACCACCACCCTCCCCATCCCACACCTAATCGTTCTTGGCCTTTATTCTTCGCAAAAGGCAAAACATAAGAAAATCATCAAACGTCAACAAAGTGGGCTATTCATTTGATGAATAGCTCACCGAATATTAGGAAAATAAGCGAATAATTTTCTTCAAAATCTTGCACTGAAATTGCCTCCTTTATAATTACTCTTGCTTGGAATAATCACCTGTTTTTAATACTACTGAACGATGTTCTGTCAACTAAATGAGACATTTGATAAAGGGTTCAAGAAAAATATCTTGACTTTCAACAAAGTGACTATGTCTGTGCATGCCCACTATTTGTATATTTTAGGGAGAAGCAGTAGTATAATGCAACAGCAATACCTGACGCAAAAATTGCCACAAAACAAATACATTAAGATATTAATTGTTATGATTTGACATAAACTTTTCACTTTTAACCTCACACACCTAAATGCGTCAAACATTGACCCAAAATTTCTCACAAAACTGATAAATCAAGATAATAATCGCCATGGCTTTACATACAGTTTTCATTTTCAATACCACATGCCCAATTTCATCAATTTTCGTATAATCAAGAATATTTTTGACAGCTGACCACACAATTCTAACATCATGAGACCGAAAAAATGCTACCGCAATGCACAGTGTTGTGTCTTTTTGAAAAGAGTAATTTTGATTTTGGGATACTCGGATTTTAATTACACAAATTTTAGATTCGTTTACCACTTAATGTCTTTTAAGCATTTTTCTTTCCTTCCATATGATCCTTGAGCTGTTATACATACAGCCTTTCTTTCTGGGCAATTCTGCTTACTTTGCCACTCTCAAAAGAGTCTGGTGACTGCATGCGTCAGAGCTGATATCATTGATAAAAACTGAATGTATTTATCATCGACACCAGCTCTTGAGCATTATTTTTCTGGAGTTTTTTGAAATCCTTTCTTCTTTTTAATCTTTCATCCTTATCTTAGGATGTACTGTGTAATTAAATTAGTCAGCTGTTTCTGTAATCCATCAATCATTTTGTGCAGGGGTAGCAGTTTGAATTACTGGTCTTGATTGCTGACAAAAGTCTTCTTTTTTTAAAAATCAATTTCGTGAGTTTTCCAGTTATCACTCAGTCAGTTATCGGAATTAACGAGATGGGGCTCATCGAGAGAAGCTGCAACTGACTGGTTAAACTTGGTTGTTCCATCATTAAGTTTGCGCTTTTTCAGAGCGACAGCTCTGTTGATCTCAGGAGGATGGACTGATTATCAGTCAAACAGTTTTAATAGCCTGTTTAACATGTGTGTGTGTGTGTGTGTATTTAATCCAATAAAAGTTCAATATTTTGTTTCTGATCAATTTGTATGACTGCCCAATCTACTGGAGAACTCGCATCAAATTCATGCGGGTTTTTTTTTTACTTATTGAAATATTTTCTGTACAATTTTTTTTAAGGTAAAATCTCATGTTTTTTCATTTGTAACTGTTTGTACTCGTCGAATTTTACTCCGTACAATTTAGTCTTTACCTTTAAATGGAAAATGGATCCGCAAGTTTCCTGATATGGCTGAAGCATTCATTCACAAATTCTGTTTACTGGCTCTCTAAACCTTTCATCACCCCAGTATTGAAAATTCGCAATTCCAGTCCCTTGAATTTCTTCATTTATTGTAGAAGTACGAAACCTGGTTTTCATATCAAATCACTTTGAAATAACAAAGTGGATAATTTTACTGGAGTTTTAGTGATACAAATTTTTTTTGAATTGTCCCACATTGATTGATTAAGTCATTTTAAGCCATTTTCTGGTAATGTAAACGGACTCGTGGTTAATTGCCACTAGTTTGTCGGGGCCTTTTTTGGGGAGGGGGGTCGTTTCCAAAATCGCTTCTATTTTCACTTTACACGTGATAAAGAATTTGGCTTAACTTCAAATTTTTCATTGTATCTTTTCTAATTGTACTGCGGTATTTTCGTTCATTCGTACAGGTCAGAATTGGAGCCACATCAGCTCTGAGAATACTTAAACAAAGGACGAGTTTTGGCAACGAAAGTTTATTTAAAAGCCTCTGGCAAACCATAGTAGAAGCTTTGGGTACTTCGGATAGTATGTCAGATTTGCGAGAATTCAGATACAAGGACACTTTACAGACTCAGGTAAGAATAGAAAGAACATCTATCTTATCAATGTGTCAAATGTAACATTGTCTAAACGTAGACCTTTCTGCCGGTTCCCAATCATATATGCAGGACAAAGACAGACGATTAGTATTAATCACCATTTTGACTCGAGAATAATGCAGCAGACTGTAAGAGTAATTGATGCTTCTGTTACCATTAAATTTTGGGGGCTGTTTAAGTCATTCTGTCAGCGATATATATTATGTTTGTATGTTCTTTTGTTTTGCAGTGACAACAACAATTAGAGCAAAGTCGATTCTTAGACGTTTCTTTTCTTGTTCAATTTTGAGCTCGGATAAGTTGTCTTCAAATCTAGAGAAATGAACGACTTTTTATACAGTAATAGATATAAATCAGAGTCACTCGAATAATGCCCGTTGGTGAAACGACGAGTCAGCTAAATCATGTCGTTTGACCGAAATAGTTTGAACTATGAATCTCATCTGGATTTTGAGATCCACTTGGTTTTTGGCTATAATTTGCGTTAACCTCAATTGTTACAGAAGTCAACCGTGAACTATAAAAAGAACATAAATCACTAAAAATACTTAAACAGAACTTAACAATTTAGCAAAACGGTTAATTTTTTTACATTTGGACCCGTCCTTGGTATAAGAATGAAAAGTGAAGCAGGTCTACTCCAATAAAGCGGACCAACGTCAGATACAAGCTAATTGCCCAGAGAGAAAATACCTTTTATTGCCTTGTGATAATCACTTTAGCACACTATTATTCTGCCACACACAGAATACACAGAATAAATTACAAACAGAACTATCCAGATATATTGGTCCGTTATATATATATATACTCAATCTGCAGACAGTACTGTTTCGCCCTTTGTGGGCTCATCAGTGCAGCACAGAGCTTCTGAGACATAACTCTGGCCATGTTGCCGGAGCAAACACAGCTTAAAGAGTTATTGTGGGATCCTGCCAGAGTGCTCAAACCACGCACGCGCTGTGATCATTGCATTATGCTAACAACAGGTTCCCATCTCAGATAGAGTGCTCAACCAAACTTTCGTACGGGAGCGTTATACTCAATCTGCAGGCAGTATTGTTTCGCCCTTTGTGGGCTCATCAGTGCAGCACAGAGCTTCTGAGACATAACTANCTGCAGACAGTATTGTTTCGCCCTTGGTGGGCTCATCAGTGCAGCACAGAGCTTCTGAGACATAACTAATAAACTAATAAACTAATGAATACACACACACCAGCTCTTGAGCATTATTTTTCTGGAGTTTTTTGAAATCCTTTCTTCTTTTTAATCTTTCATCCTTATCTTAGGATGTACTGTGTAATTAAATTAGTCAGCTGTTTCTGTAATCCATCAATCATTTTGTGCAGGGGTAGCAGTTTGAATTACTGGTCTTGATTGCTGACAAAAGTCTTCTTTTTTTAAAAATCAATTTCGTGAGTTTATATATATATATATTTATATATATATTTATATATATATATATATATGTGTGTGTGTGTGTGTGTGTGTGTATTCATTAGTTTATTAGTTGGTTATCAAGCCAACGACCTTTTTCAAAGATCTTTAAAATTTATGAGTTATGGAAAGCAGATAGATTGGTTGTACAGAAAATTGGTACCTAAAATTAAAGTTTCCATGACCAGTATTCACCTTTCCTGTTTGTCGCGATACTTAAGGTTTTATAGACGAACAGACAAATAAAGAAAAATTAAAATATTGAAAAATACCAACGATTGAGAGACGTTGGAAAAGAAGCTCGAGTTACAGCATGCAGTTACAATTAACTTTGACAGAAAGACTCTGTGGGACTTTTGAAGATCTTGGATGACATCAGTCATTCAAGAAAATTGACTGTGAGAGAGATGATACAATTTGAGGTAAACCATATGTGTTTATTGAAAGAATTGATTCATAAACCTTTCACACCAGACCACAATTTTTCCATCCTGATGTCTGTATTATGTAGTGACCACGCGTATATCATGTTCATTAACTCAACCCTTACACCCCAAATTTATGACGAAGACATAATTGTAACTGTATAAATGCCAGGTGTACTTTTGATTTAACTTTAAGGGGGTCACCACAAAGAAGGAAAACAAACCAAAACTCGATCAGTTAACCTGGAACGAAAGGAGATCCCGGAACGACCCGCCTAAAGCATGTTAGCTTCAATTACGTTCCGGCATTGCGAAATTTTCGATTAGCTAAAATACGTTGTCATCATTTAGACTTTATGGCCCTTGTTGAAGGCCTTTATGCTAGGGGTCTGTACTTTTTGCGCTTCTGAAATTTATGCAGAAACAACAGCCAATGAAATCACTTGTACTGTACGACAGTCACCTTATAGTAGTATCTTTTGAAGTATTGTTTTGTGTGTGTAGTTGGCGTAATTATTTCATTAATTGAAGACGTTTTATATATTAGTCCCTAGGAAATCTCGTTAATGGAGCAGTAACCTGAATGTTCTACTCGATATCATACAGCGACATCAACCTCAGTGCATGTTAACATGCCTTAATATTATCGAGGGGATCAATATGTATTAATGTTCCCTTTAATTCTTTTAAAAAGCCCATTCAAGTGCTTGTCGGGACCTTAGGGAGTTTAAAGAAGTATAACATGGGTACTCTTAAAAGTATACCACGAGACTTATAAAGGTGTTTGACATCAGTCTTTTAAAGAAGCTATTTTAATAAGCAATTTTGTCGAGAGGCAGGAGCAGCCTGGCTTTTAGCAAAGGGAGAATAGGCTTCCTTGGCACCAGTATTTAATTCTGACTAGAGCTAAACAGTTGTTATTTAGAAAACGACTTGATAAATACTGGTATAGTAATACATTTGACAGAGAGGTAACTTGCCATAAATGGATTATAAATCTTCGCGGGTTAATCATACAACGAATCAATTAGTGGAACGGATACCGGTACAACAAATCGCAAGAAGACATTTTTAATCCCATTGGCACATTACAGGGAGAGTCGCTGATTTGCACAATTGTGAAAAACGTATGTCAGGAAAGGATAAGGAAGGGTAACGTTTATGAAATTTGCCGCGCGTTTCTTGAATGTAAAAGAAATCAAACTGAACGGGGAAACTAGGAAACGGAAATTTTGGCGTCATCGCCCTGTTTTTGAAATGACACTGATAACAACGATGCTGACGTGTTAAGAAGTCTCTGCTTTGTAGTAATAAGAAATAAGATAATAAAAATTATATTCTGTAACTTTCTTACACAACTTCATTACATCAACAGAGGAAACATAGACTGCAGTATGTTGCGAATTGGGGGTTGCTGTACAGCTAACTGCAATAGAGACATAGTTTAGTACAACGATACCATTGTTTTACTCGGCTTTGTTAACGATATCAACGATCGTCAACACAGACTGTAGCCGGGACATGGATTAGTTTTAGAACATTTTGATTGTCAGCTTCAACGACAGGGCCTCCACTTTGAACGTAGGTAAAATATTCAACACAGATGAGTTACTTTTTACCGTAAGCTTGCTCTTCAAAAGACAATCATTTCCGGCTTCTGTATTAAAGGTTTTTAGCTGGGTTTTTTCTGGTTTCTAGATCTGTGATCTATTATGTCATCTTGTGAGCATAGCCTCAATTACAGACCTTGAAGACATTCAGGAAATGAAGGAGGAGAATTATAAGCTGCTCGCCGTACATCTTTATCGATATTTTGGGCAAACAAGACATCCCCTTGAGGTATGTAGTAAATAATAAAAAATATACTCTCTTTCTTTATTTTTTTATATAGAAATCCCAAACAAAGCGTAAAGCCATCTAGTGTAAGGCACTATGAAGAACTGAGATCAAATCTTAATAGAGATCAAATCACAGCAATACCGAAGACTAAAACTTGTGACATTAGGTCGGATTAGTGTTCAGTTAAGAGAGAGACGAATTTCATTTGAAGACCAGCATCCCAATCTGAACGGAAAGAACGAAACGAGAAGGGTGTGTACCAACCAAGAAATGACAACGGTAGCCCATACATGAACGATTTGTTGATTTGTAAAGATGCAAATCGTCGTCGTGGATGAGGTAGTTTATTAACCTATACAACAAATATTAATTACATAAACCAGATTTACCAATGGATTTTATGCAAAGATAAAAATGGAAAATCGGATAAGAAAGTAAGACGAACAATTTTTTAGAAGATCTCCTTGAGTAAACGAACTGTTTTGATATAATGCAATCTGTTACGACAGTCAGGAGATCACCGCAGATTGAGATCCACAAAACCCGAGTTAAACATAAAGGAAAGCGAACTATCAAGAAATTTAGCTAATCTATCGTCGATGAGCCTGTCAAAGAGCTTGTTGACAACTGATAGAAAACTGACAGATATATATTTAGATCACAAGGTTCATATTGTTTCGTAACGACTGAAACAACACTAGGTAACGCCCTTTACCTTAAAAGGCATGCCAAAGGGACATGTCTTCAAGATGAGGACAAGGATGTTATCAAAATGAGGTGTCTTAGACTGATGCAGACTAGAAATAATCTCAGCTACTAAAATTGCGTTTGGTTACAGAAGCAACAAACTAATCTGTGCGAGATGCGAACTCGAAAAGAAATGCACTTGAATGACCCAATATAATGTTCGCACCAAAAAAGGAGGTCAGCTTTTTCAGCAGAAGATCTAGAATATCTGACACTATAATAGATTGGGGGCACAATAGACTTACCAGCATTGAACCCACTATTGTAAATCTGATAAATGTTACGATAGCTGTGAAACAACGGATTCAATAGCCCTTCTTGCATTAGAATATTAAGCGTCAGCAATAGCCTTTGTACCGTTATGGCTTGGTTTGAAAGAGGCAGCCCGAGAATCACCAAAGTTATCTGGTTAAAACAGATGATTGTAATGGTACCGACAAACAACAGAAAATCCACACAGTGCATTGGCCCAATGAGAAAGCGAGACTTTGGCCTGAAACTGGGACTACAAAGAGTATGGTCAAAGTCATAACGCAAAAAGAGTATTTTGCTCTAAGACCAATATCTATCAATTTGCTATTTAAGAATTTTCCAACGCAGAAGTGTTTTAAACCAAGAGTCAATTTTAAAAACATAATCCGAAGCATTCCTAAAATTGCTTATGCAGCATTTCATTACAAATTTATTGAGAAGTGAACTACTTGACTGAGAAGTGTGTTTTAAAAGGATAAAAGAAAACTGTTGTGTTGGTAGGTAGACAGATTAAATTTCATCACCCACTTGCACTTTCTGGGGTAGTGCCCTGCATGACCACTTGTATTGCGAATCCTCTCATAATTGGGCTTCAAAACGTCATGACCTAATGCCTTTACTCGATTTTCTTTTTTGTTTGGTAGCATTTTTCTTGGTACCTAATAGTAGGTGTTACATTTTTTCCAGTCATTCTTTTTGACCTTTTCTCAGATGAGGAATCTACAATCAGAAGATACTACACAATTAATTTCTTACAACGAAAAACGTAAGTTGCTTTTGTCTGAAAATAAATTTATTTTTGACGTAATTTTGACAGTCTTTTTTGTCTTTCGTTTTTTTAAATATTACTATTATTATTATTATTATTATTATTATTATTATTATTATTACTATTGATACTTTCATCATCATAATTATTATTATTGTTGTTGTTATTGTTCACTCCAGGTAAACCTGCAAGTGATCTTTTATTTTCGTCAGGAGTTACGAAAAAAAGAAGAACGTAATTAAGTGACTGAATATTTCGATTAACAAAGCATTTAAAAGAAAGAAGTCAAGAGATTGTAAGAGAGTTCTAAAGCTTTGATGTGCGAGGGAAGAAGCTAGTTAAAATATAAGTATTTTTTCAGCTGGTTTCAAGAAAGTATACGAATAAGCACCTGTAGTAAAACGTGTATGTTTCAAGGAAGGAACAAGAAAAGAAAGGTTTCCTGCACAATTTCCATAGAGGTGTCTAGAAGAACGAGTAAAAGATCCAGTATCACTATGATGAGAAAGCTGGTGGAATTAAGTAGCAAGATAAGGTGCGACGATATTTTCATTTGAGCGCTGAACATGCTTGAGGAGGCTGGGAGAGAGAGGAGGCTGGGAGAGAGAGCAGGTTGGAGATCCAGCCAAAAGATTACAACAGTACTACATGCAAGGCCTGACTAATGCCAGGTAGACATAAAGAATGACTCTAGGAGAAAGATATAAGCCACCAGTTTGAAGACATTCTACATTCATTGCTGCAAACTCGGCATTCGCTTAAGTGTATTGACTTTGAAAAGGGTCATTAGAAAAGATAAATCATAGAAATTTGAAAGATTGAGTTCTAAGCAAATGAGAGCCAGCCATAGAAACAGGAAAAGGGTTATCAGAACTATGTTTGTTGATAGTGAGAAGCCTAGTTTTAGTAGCATTCAAAGTGACAAGCCACTGGAAACCTCAATCAACAATGGACTCAAGATCAATCAGAAGGAAGCCAGCAATTCCGGATTGATAAAAAAACTGGTTGGCTTTCAATGCGTGAGCTAAGAGTGGTATCTGCAAAAATAGCATTGCCACTTTCAACAGCCTCATGAAGGCCATTTATTGGTTGAAGTGTCTTACAATTTCAGTTTATCGAGTAGGACAGAATGCCCAACATTATCAGACACCTTGGAAATATGAAGGGGAACTGCCCATTACCTACAACGGTCGAGAACTCGACAGAATCACTCAGCGATGACAACTAGGAAGTCTGCAGTAAATCGAGAGTTATAGACCATATTGCTTATCAGATAAGAGATTTTGGAACTCTAAGTACAAGACAATACAAGAGAATGTGATCCTTGACCAGTTATTCATAGACTCTGCAACAGATTAGGAGCAATCTGATAGGGCGATAATTTCGATAGTCAGATCGGCCTCTAGAATTTTAAAGACATTTTAAACATTTTAAACCATTCACGGGTATTTCCAACAAAAAGGAAAGCAAGATTCAGAAAGACATTTATTGAAGGATTTTAAAAGTATGGAAGAATGTTCGAAAGAATATTTCTGAAGGACAATGACAGAGGTGTTATAAGGACTAGATGCAATGGATGGATCCAGAGAAGAAATGACTGCAACAACAGATGTTATACGAAGAGGTCATTGATATCATGAGAGTAACGGAATGGAAAATTTAAAAGAACCAGATCAGAATCATAAAGAAAACAGTTGTTAGCAAGGGATAAAAAGGAAAATTTCTGCCTGGTCTTTTAAAGAGCTCAACGCGTGGAAACCATCAAAAAGAGAAGGAGTCATAGATTTAACCTGTCGTGAAAACATTGTTGTAAAATCTTTAAAACTCTTTAGAGCCAAGCTTATGGGTGGAAACACAGCTTTCATAGTTTCAGCATACCGAGCTCTATCTTCAGGTAAGATCCTGTTGTAACAAGTTTAAGACTCAGTAGACAGCCGTTTATTACTAGAGTTGTCATCATATTGAAACTGATGTATATATCCCATAAATGCTAACCGTAATCCAGGACATGGCTTCAGAAGGACGTTTCTCAGCAGAATGTGAAAAGAAACAGTTCTAAGAGTTTCCAGTCAAGAGCTCACGAAAAGGATCCCAGTCACCCAAGATATAGTTGTGAAAAATATGTTGAGAAATGTTTGAGTTGCGTGAAGAAGCTGCCTGAGATGAGATAAAAGAGAGATCACTTTATGCCCGACGTTACCAAGAGAAGAGCCAAAAGGGGCAGAGGATGAATAAGGATTAGAAGCATGACAACGTTTAAGTAAAGATAGACGATGATTAGAGTTATCAGTGATGCGAGTGGGAAGCTAAATTATTTGATTAAAGATTGAGCTAATGAAAAAATCTAAGAATCCACTCCAGGTTTATCACTTTAGGTGAGAATTCAATCATTAAATATAATGAGCATGGGTGAGACTGAGGCATAGCGTCGATAAAATTAGAAATAGCATTACGAGCAGAGCGGCCTGTAAAAAATGAAGATTAACAGAGGGGAAAAATATAGGTAATAGAATAAATCAATGAAAGACGCTAGCAGATGAAGGTGCAATTGGTAAAGAATCTTGAAAAAGGATACCTTAGCGTTGCACATGACGATCAGAGTCCTTAAGAATAAGGAAAAGATAATAATCAACAAGAAACTCAGAGCTACAGATACCATCCTTAAGATTAGTTTTAAAGAAAGGGAAAATGTCGGAAGAGTTATTTATCAGCGAAGATTCGACAAAATTAAAGTTTGAACGAAGGCAGAATGTGTTGGTAAATATCATTGGACAAGTCCTTTGTGTTGTAGATAAATCTGGTTTTCTTGAATATACTTCACTGATTCCTGTCATTATGAAATAAAAAAGTCGCGGAGGAAGAGACCTGTTATGCAAGCTGGAAGCCATCAAATGACTAGAGGGAGCTGTTAGATTAATAGCAGTGACATTAAGATTTCCCGCCGGAGAAAGCAGAAGGGACACCAAAAAGGGAGGACCCAACAATTATTCCGAAATTATTCATTTGTTGATAGAACACCGTGTCCAAACGCTACCATGCAAGTCGGGCTCCTTACTACCAGTCGGAAAGCAGCAACCAGAAAACTGTTCTATTTGGTACCCTCAACTAATAAAAACAACTTCTCGTCCAGAGCTGGATCCAACAAACTTAACAAGGTCTTCTAAGGGAATTGAAAGAAAACGTGCATCTTAAACCTTACTCTAAAAATATATTATTGAGAACCAATAGGAGAGAGAGGAGTAACAATGTACGACAAGTGGAGCGATGCATTTACTCTTTGAGGTGTTTTTTCGGTTTGTTTTTTTTTAACCAAGGCTATAGAGGCCAACCTCCCCATGTGACAAACAATGTCAACCTGGTGCTTCAAGGTCTCGGGATATGCTTACAGGAACTACAGCTTTCACGGGTTATCAGTGGATAGTTGTCGAGCGTAGTCATATTCGCCCACGTCATCCCATCACAACCGGATGCAGTTTTATGTCAAAACACAGCGCTTGCCTACTTGTTGTCATATTCACAGCTATGTGATAAAAATAGAAAAATTGATGTTGCTATGATTGCCTTTTTTGGGAGGTGGCTAGGACTCTGAGCCTAATACTCACGGAGCTTTTTATTTTTTTCCCCTCAAATATTTTTGTAAAGCATCCCACAATTTACGCAGTTAAAAATATCCCATCGACGAGCAGCTTCTACTAGGTGAAAAGCAGTACACAATTTTGTTTTAGTCTTGCAGCTATGTCAAAGCCCGATTCAGACTTCTAATGATTGGATTTATTGTCTCTTTAGGTTCATTATATATCTTCAGACTAAATTACTAAGCTGGCAAACTGCTCAGGGATTCCGTTTTAATTTATCTTTTAGTTTCTGACTTCAAGAGTTCTTTGGGGACCCGTTTGTACGTTTGTTTGTTTGTTTGATTTTTTAAATGATTGAATACTATACAAGGCATGATGTCATCAAGAGTATTTATTTATGAAGAAATGACAGAGGGAAAAAGAAACAGAAAAAGAAAAAAGAGGAAGGTTAAGTCAAGAGATCAGATTTAATCTTTGAGTCGTATGATGAGAGAAAGTAATCAAAATCCAAATAGTTATATGATTTTGCAGTTCGAGGAAAAAACTACGATCATAGAAAGATTGATTACAACGAGGAACAATTAGTGGATGAGAATGAAGAAGTTGAGAGAGTTGAGTCACACAAATTACAATATATTTTTTTGTGTTGCTGTATTTTTTGTCCTCCTATGGTTATCCTTTCTTAGATAGTCACTTAATCCGTAAAAAGGGTAAAAAATAACCGTGGAATGCTAAGTGCAGTAAAAAATGTAAGACCAGAACTACCTCACCTGATGTCTTTCGATCCTTCCCACAAGAGGTGATGGAACAGAACGTTTTGATTCAAATCGAATTGGAAATTACGAGCGACAAAGTAGATATTGTCTTGACATCTGGACATCACACCACTCATAACCCAATGAACTTATAAGGAAGGAGAACAATGTCATAAAATGCAAAATATTGAATCGAACAAGCAGAACAAAGGAAGCAAGGAGAAAACTAATGTATAAACGTGACGTGTCTGCTCGACGGAGACTGACTAAAAGATAAACAAGGACGAGTATATACATGATATACACAGAAAAAGTGTAATAAAATTTTTGGTTAACTAAAGGGGCGTTATGTGGAAGAGAGTTCACGTACATGCACCACTTGATAAATGAAGGAAGCAGGTAATAAAAATAGGGGTTGGGAAGGCAGTATGGTTTGAATCAGTGTATTTTTGTAAGGATGATGTCTAGATTGATACGAATATCTAATTTACTTAAACGGAAAATGAAACTTGTTTTTCGTGAATTGCTTATCATGATGATCTTGGGTGTTATGCCGAGCTACAAGTCATTTGAAATGAAGATTGGTCTTGGCCAGGGGTATTGCTGTGGTTGGCTTTTTTTGGTTTTCCATTACGGTAACGTACGTCGAGGTCATCCAAACTACTGAAGTAATAAAAGAAAGATAGTGAAATACCCAATAAACACCATGAAAGTTTAAGATTGCCATCCCTTCTTACTCAGCTCACCCCATGATAAACATTCAGGAAGGTACTGCAAATGCGTCAGAGAAATATTGTCTCGTATTGAATAATGAGAACAAACCATATTTTAGCTACACAGCGTTGTCTTTCCTGTAACTGCAATATAGTTTTGGTAAATTTGTGTCATTTGTTCCTGGCTTACAATACGTGGGCGTTCGTTATATGTATATTTGTGTTCGGTATGGTACGTGCAGAAAGGTAAAGTTGCATAGCTGCAGAAGCGTTCAGCGAAATGTGAAGATTGTAGAAAAAGCTGTTAAAGCGAGCTTAAACTAGAGCTAAAGAGACAACAAGGACTATTTTTATTATTTAGGACGTCACTGATTTAAGATATTTAGAGAAAAGAAGAACTTGTGAAGATATTCGTTATTGATAAACTGATCTTTGGACGATAATGTACATAATTTTCCTACTAATATGTACATGACAACTTCAGTAATGCAAAGACGCTTGCTCCAATATTGCCCGAAAAAGAAAACACAGTACTTTTGTATCATTATCTTAATAATTAGGCCATGGAATCAGTAACCTGTATTGCCAAAGATAAAAAAGGAACTCTTGTTATCGGGAAACACTATTTTTTTGAGACATTAAGAAAGAAATTTTAGCGACCTTATACGAATAAGAATACTAATAAGGATAAAAAAGAACATATCGAGGGTTCAGTGCCAGAACCCGGAACCTAGCATTTTTGGCGTTTTTTACTATTTGGTGTCAGATAATAGATACTGTCTTTCATGCGAACAACTGCATTCAGTCCAGTATCCAGTATTTCTTGATTTATTAATTGGAACCGAAATCAAGTACTGACTTGTTTAAGTCACTCCAGGCAAAACGCTTAAAACGTTCTCCTGTAAAATTAGCCAAAAAGAAGATACTTGGTTCTGGCACTGAAGCCTCGATATGTTCATTTTTATTATATCATATGTGTATTAGCATTTATATCATGTGTGGATAAGAACTCGTGCAGGGAGTGAAAGGCCGAGTGTTTTATTATGTTGTTTACGTTTTTTGTTTATGGACCCTGATAGGATTTTAGATTTGAAAGTATATGGTTGTAATGTTAACTTTCGATATAAACTGGAAGGTTTTTTCAGAGTAACTTTGTGAAGTCGTCAAAATGAAGATGTTTAGGTGATTTTCATTGTATGGCAGGTAACCTACATCACAAGCGTTTACATCACCACCTTTCTGGACCAGTCTTATCAGAATATGGCACCCTTTTTTATTCTGTACCTCTAAGAACCGGTGTTTATTGAAGGGCGGCGCTTTTTTGAGGGAATAAAGTATGTGAATTAATGTGAAAGTTGAGAGAGATTTTTACCAAAGTTAAGGGTATAACCCTGAAGGTGTGGGTTTTATGGCTTAGTACCTTTGTTTAAGCTAATAAATCCTTGTATTAGGGTTTCTATTCACTGATCCTTAAATATGGCTGTACCAAGGGTTTGCCTTGATAAGACCAAGATCAGAACCTCCGTCGTCTCGTATGAGCGTATGTGATTCAACTAAATATGCCAAGGGAATAGAAGCACAATTATCAATAATAAAACAGAAACCAAAACGATGACATTTAGAAACTTGTTCGGATGTTAAGGTTCAACAGCTGTCAACAAGTGAGATGCCAAATATTAGTAACATTTTCTGTCTGGAAATTATTCTACTATTCACCAGACGTAAGGAAAATTTCTTGGCGATCAATTTTTACAGAATTCGTGTGACGATCCAGTCAATTTCACATCGGTGGAAAGCAAGGATGAATGTGGGATCATATTGTTATATGAGGAAAATTAACTGAAGGTCTCAGTTTACATTTATCCATTGTTTTTCTTTTGTTTTCATTGGACGATACCTTTTACGTATGCTGTGGTCCATTTAAGGTGCAGATTAGCTTTCGACAGCTAAGAAAACAATATAGATTTTAAAAAGAAAGTAGTGCTTAGACAACTTCTTAAGCTTGAGGAAGCATTTTTGGAATTCCAACGGGTATATGAACTACAGTTTCCAGCTCCAGAAGTGCCTACTGAGAAAGTTTCAGATGCAAACTGTCGTACCGTTAAGGGTGCAAGTACACTTACGTACTGATTTTGAACTGCCGTTTATATTTCCTAACCTAGTTCCTCACGTTTAACAACTTTTGGCCATTATCGAAGCACTAAAATTACAATATTCAAGATGCAATCGACCAACTGACTGATTCGAACAATGAAAACGTCTTTGTACATTCCAAATGCGTGCTGATGGAAAACGTATTTCGTAACCCACACTTGACCTCCGCTTGCATGAAATACACCGTGATACCAATTTAAAGTCGATTACAGCCGACTGACATTTAGCCTAATCCTTTCATCACAAACCATTTTGTATGGCAACCCCCTACAGGGGATAGGGGACTTTTGCAAAGTGAAAATTACATCGGGTGCAACACGGCAGTAACTGCTCCGATGGGGTTTTCAAATTAGAAGGGGACGTTTAATGTACATCGGGGATATTTGCACTTGTATTTGATAGGATATGAACATCATGGTACTATGTCACGTTGCCTAAAATATCCGCTGTACTCTTTTGGTATATCCTGCTGGTAACATTGCAGACGAAATCTTTCCAGTTTAGCAGATGCTCTTGAATAATACTTATTTTAATAGTACAATTTTCTAAATATTCATGCACTACCTTATAATTATTTTTGAATAGAATAAATAGATAAATAAGTATTAGCAATAAAAAAATAAATAAAAACAGTAAAGAGAGTCTTTATCTTCTTGAATATTTTACAGTTATAATGTTGACTAGGCAAAATTGCTTCTCGTGAGGAATGATCATCAATGACAGTGCTTGGTGTGCTTCTAAAAAGGGTGGTTTTTAATGTCGTACTAGAGAGTACTTTACACCTGACCCCATCTTATTTCTTTATAAATCTGTTATCCGTACTTGCGTGGAGTACTGTTGCCATATCTGAACAGGTGCTCGGTCATCTCATCTTGATCTTCTTGATCGTGTTCTGAGATGTGTTTGTATTTTGATAGGTCCAAGTCTTGCTGCTGCGTTTCAACCCTTTTTTCTGCTACGAAATATAGCTCATCTTAGTCTTTTCTAAAAATGTTATCATGGAATGTGTTTTGATGAGCTTTCCTCGCTACTACCAGCTCAGTTTGTTGGATCTTGTGTGACTCCATTATCTCGTAGTCTTTTTCCCGATACAGTTGCTGCTCTTCGTTGTAATAATATTTCTGTGAATATAGTTTTTTCCCTCGGACTGTTAGATTGTGGAACTCTTTGGCTTCTCAGTTCTTTCCTCCATTATATGATTTAAATGTTTGTAAATCCAAAATTAAAACTCATAGCTTGGCTTAACTCATTTTTTGTCTTTACTTCACAGTTCCATACACTCGGTGGCATTTTGCCTTTTATGGTGCTTAACCCCTAAAAAATATATAAGAATATCTTCTATATTCCATTTTACTCATAGTCTTGGAAGTGGGTGCCTTGACATTTAATCTCATGCTCAGGTGTACTTAGTGTTATATCTTAAGTACTCAAAATTTGCTTCCTACTATATATTTTGGAATAATAGGTATGTCGTATTTGATGAGCTCTGTTATGTTTTTTTTATTTTGAATACAAAAGGAGTAAATTCAAAAGGCATTTAATTTAAGTCAGAGCAAAAATATTGTGTGAAGCCACCACAATGATGTCTGCTTGTTGAATGAATAACTGAATATATTAGTGGTGTCAATTCGAGACCTTTGCCAGTCCGCTACAGGAACCGAGTCTAGTATTTGAACCAAGGAAACCATCTACAGTTTCCGGGGTCAAAATAATTAGTTTAATAGAAGTAGACTCCAATGAAGACGGCAGTCACGTTGTGCGAGGCACGGTTCATTTCGGAAGAAAACCTTGATGATCTTGTTGTTCCTTTGAAACTTGATTGAAAGATTTTTCGTAACTGAATTGACTGGTTCACCTCTTTGCGTTTTTAATCATGCAGAGATGGTCGTGTTTGAACATTAAATATCCTAGTTGCCCAACTCTGCATTGAAGACAGTTTAGGAGATTTGAATTCCCGACATAATTTGTAATGGCTAAGAGAGAAAACTTTGAGCTTTTCGATCTGCTGGACAGAGTGAAAATAGATGCTTGAAGAAAATACACCCATATTTGGGATGCAAAGGTCATAGTCGTTGGTATGGTCATGTCATGAGAATGGGAGAAGAGATGGGGATAAAGAAGACATTCGATAGCAAGGTAGAGGGCAAGAGGAGCAGGGTAAGGCAGAGGCTAAGGTGGAGCGATGTCATCAAGAAAGATATGGAGGAAGTTCGGGCGACAAAGGAGGATGTCAAGGACAGGCGAAAGTGGAGAAGACTGTGTCGAGCGGCCGACCCAACCTGAGCCGTTGGAAAAGGCCGAAAGGAGAAGAAGAAGAGAGAAAACTATGAACGAAAATTTAATCTGACAGTAGTTCTCATTGAATAATGCTCTATTTGGTGACCAATAGACGATCTGCATACCTAATTGACAAACCTGTTTGAGAAAAATTGTCGTTAGTTTGGCTTTCATACCCATACTTATTCTCTTACTTAATAATCCGAGTGCCTCTGTTATATTCTGATTGTTGCTTTGAATTTTGATATCTGCTACTTTGTGAGTCAAACACTATTCGCAGTTTTAACTAAGATTACTGAAAAAAAAATTTCCCAGAAATTTGTTATCCAGCACCAAAACTAATTTGCTTATCGCAGGGCTTGCGAAAATAGAAGAAAATAACGGGGTATGTGGTTATTTGAATGACATCATACACTTGGTATTTTGCTCGTACATTCAAAAAAGTGTACCAATATATATACATATTTCTTTCAATAGATAACAAATACAGCCGTGATTGTACTTTTTAGTCTAATTGCCCAGTGACATATTTTGCTTAGTTGGTATGTTAAACCTTTTCAAAGAGTAATTGCAATTCACTGACTTATCATTTCGATATTGACGTAACAATATCGAAAAAATTGATTTAATTTGAATTTTATTCGTTTATTGAGCTTTTTTGTTTGAAACAAAAGCTTACATTTGAATGGTTGCTTAATATGTATGGCTCAACAGTCAGTACTGGTAAAATAAAGAACACAATATGAAAGCAAGTAATTTGTAAGACAAGTTTTATTCATATTAATTGATAGTCATCCAACTGAAACGTTCTTTATTTTGATGACGGAACTCGGTAATTAAGCATTCTTGACATGATAATTTTCCATGCTATTTTTAGTTTTTTTCCTCTCATC
The DNA here is from genome assembly GCA_003991215.1 of Morbakka virulenta. Taxonomy (NCBI): domain Eukaryota; kingdom Metazoa; phylum Cnidaria; class Cubozoa; order Carybdeida; family Carukiidae; genus Morbakka; species Morbakka virulenta. The sequence goes on from RDPX01000041.1 coordinate 1,474,523, forward strand.
CAGAATCCCCACATTGGTGGAGCAAATCACCTAATAGTCACGTAGACTCACTTCCTATTTTATCATGTGAAAACCTTATTGTGTTTAATGTATCATTTTATTGTTCTAAAAATAAGTTTTTAAATACCCCCTGAGAACTTGTTTTGTTGATCCTCAAACTATTTCTCTGAGACGATTTTACAGTCAGATGAATGACAAACCTATGTATTTAAACTTTATTATTTATTTTTTAACTTTATTTAGTATTTAATAACTAGTCAGCTTTAAAGTCATTTTTGGTGTCATTTTTCTGTCGTTTTCCAATCTAACTCGACTTGTAAGGATTCAAGATATTATTCCTCAAATATCGCAGTGTTGCGAATTCTCTCAAAGTGACTTAAAGAAATTCAACCTGAAAATTTGTATTTTTTTCAATTATAACCCCTTGAAACTGTAACCCTTTCCTTTAACTGGTGCTCCCTTAATCAAAGATTTTTTTTATTATTTCGGGAAGAATTTGTGACTTAAGAACAGCTCTTTACACAATTTTGACCGTTTTTCAATCTCGACTAGTTGTTTCCATGGCTTGAATCGATTTTGTGAATCAGGGGGGAAATTCAATATAAAAGTAGAATATGTGTTCATGTGGCTCAACAAGAACACGTTGGGATTGAGTTCCAATATCGATAATTGAAGTCTTCTCATTTTGTATGTACTGTAATGATTATTCGCGTAAGCAGTTTCTTCCCCTTTATTATTTTTACTCCCAAGAATATTAGTGCTTTGCGAAAGAACATGCTTTTAATTTTACATCTACCACGATGAGTTCTTTTTTGAAAATAGGGTAGTCGTATACTTATTCACTTAAGTTGATTTCATGTTATGAATTGCGTGATAAACGTTATTGATTCCATACTTGTTTTGGTGAGTATTTAGAATAACTGCCCAACTCATAAACTCCAGCTTCTCATTCTGCACTTGTGGGCGTAAGGCATTGTGTTTGTCTGGCTTTTTTGTTATCATTTTTTATTTGAGAGCTTTCGTATGATAATCGACACGAAGCATCAAACTGGACACATGAAGAATTAACTTTATTAGACGGGTAACAGGAGGTTGGAAGAGGACAGTATCTTACTTGCCCACCAGTGACAGAAGACCACACCCGTTACTAGGTTAATAACGATAACAGATCAGACCCTAAAAAGCATCTCATGAGCTCCGAATAGGGCATTTCCTTATTTTGATACATGGAGGGGTTTCCTTTACCCCTCCATCTTCTCTGTTGTTTTAGCTTATCATCAAAGTTTACCCTTCGATACATGTATTGTAAATGGGCCACACCCACAGGTTTTAGTTTCCACATGCGTTAGTATTGTGGCTTTTTCGTGTTTTGTGATACAGGTCTTAATCCATATTTGTTTTTCAGTTTAATTGCAGCCCTGTCCGTTATTTAAAAATTCAATTGGTACAACTGTTTTTTATTTTCTCGATAAACCTGGCCGATACAGTAAAATTATTTCAGAAATCAATTGAAACTAAACATGGCAATGCGATGATTGCCTTGTTTGAAATAGATTTCAAGTAAGTAGCAACATTTTAACCATAATTGAGTTCTTTAACAAATATCATAGAAACAAACTTCAGCTGGGAATACACTTTGATGATCACGTGGATAACAAGGAGGGACACGCGAGATCACCACGTGTAATCGGGATCATTGTGTACATAAGTTTCTTACAATTAATCGCATATATTTTACTCTACTTAAACCATTAATCTCACATAATCTAGAATTCAATGAAAAAGAAAGTTGAAACTAAGATTCTTATATTATATAGAAATTATTAAATTAAGCTAGGTTAGAATTCTTTTGAGTTAATTTTGTCATAATTGTTCATTTTCTTCTCCTAGTTCACGAGTGGCAAGCGATGAAAAGGAATTTACAAAGAGTTAAACTGTCGACAAATATGGCAGGACTTATTGATTCCATCGATGTATTGTTTTCCTGAAAAAAACCCTTAAGAAATCAATGTAATATCTGAGAAATTCAGGTGTTTTACCTGTTTTTGTGTCTGGACATATAATTTAGCCAATACCAAAACCACGCATTACCGTATTTCTTTGTTTTATTGCAGAAATCGAAGATATTCTGTATTCTGCCGTTTAATTTGGCCAAGCGCAAAAGTAGCTACCCCGATTTTGAAAGTGTTTTTAGACTTTGTCCAATCGCTTCCCCTAAAAAAACTCTAGCCTTCGTTGATTGTATTGTTTTTATTTTTATGCATATTTTATATATAAGCATGGTTACCAATAAAAGACCTCCAGCTGATGTGTTGTACCCATCTTAACTTTATCTCGCAACATCTTCCTATCCTGTTTAGCAACTACTGCTAGAAATGATCAGCACTTCTTATTTAAGACACGCACATCCCCTCCGTATTATAATGTTTTGTAACCGTTTCTGCCGCGCGACGTACATGAACCAATATCACATGAATGTAATGTGCATATTTTATATATATAAGCATGGTTACCAATAAAAGACCTCCAGCTGATGTGTTGTACCCATCTTAACTTTATCTCGCAACATCTTCCTATCCTGTTTAGCAACTTCTGCTAGAAATGATCAGCAGTTCTTATTTAAGACACGCACATCCTCTCCTCCGTATTATAATGTTTTGTAACCGTTTCTGCCGCGCGACGTACATGAACCAATATCACATGAATGTAATGTGCATATTTTATATATAAGCATGGTTACCAATAAAAGACCTCCAGCTGATGTGTTGTACCCATCTTAACTTTATCTCGCAACATCTTCCTATCCTGTTTAGCAACTTCTGCTAGAAATGATCAGCAGTTCTTATTTAAGACACGCACATCCTCTCCTCCGTATTATAATGTTTTGTAACCGTTTCTGCCGCGCGACGTACATGAACCAATATCACATGAATGTAATGTGCATATTTTATATATAAGCATGGTTACCAATAAAAGACCTCCAGCTGATGTGTTGTACCCATCTTAACTTTATCTCGCAACATCTTCCTATCCTGTTTAGCAACTTCTGCTAGAAATGATCAGCAGTTCTTATTTAAGACACGCACATCCTCTCCTCCGTATTATAATGTTTTGTAACCGTTTCTGCCGCGCGACGTACATGAACCAATATCACATGAATGTAATGTGCATATTTTATATATAAGCATGGTTACCAATAAAAGACCTCCAGCTGATGTGTTGTACCCATCTTAACTTTATCTCGCAACATCTTCCTATCCTGTTTAGCAACTTCTGCTAGAAATGATCAGCAGTTCTTATTTAAGACACGCACATCCTCTCCTCCGTATTATAATGTTTTGTAACCGTTTCTGCCGCGCGACGTACATGAACCAATATCACATGAATGTAATGTGCATATTTTATATATAAGCATGGTTACCAATAAAAGACCTCCAGCTGATGTGTTGTTCCCATCTTAACTTTATCTCGCAACATCTTCCTATCCTGTTTAGCAACTACTGCTAGAAATGATCAGCAGTTCTTATTTAAGACACGCACATCCCCTCCTCCATATTATAATGTTTTGTAACCGTTTCTGCCGCGCGACGTACATGAACCAATATCACATGAATGTAAGAATTACATTTTTGAAATTAAAACCTTATAATTTCTGTTCGACTTTACAAAACCCAAAGAAAATCAATTAAGATTCAAAGTGATGGTAATCCGTTGGTAAAATGGTTAATAAATAACCATACACACCCAACGAATGTAATACTTCAATGTTACCGTAATAAATAGTATTTAAACAAGTTAATTGTGAATTGGGATGAGGAGTGTGACAAAAAAAAGACCAAAACTACTAAATATAAAACTTCCGTTGTACATTTAAGCTTTTAATAGCGACACCATTTTGCCCCTTTTCAACGACTATGAAAACTGAATTTTTTTGTACCAAGAGAATCAAATTTTTAATCTCAGCATAACCCAAACAGACCTACGCTGTTCATTCGTTTTTTTTCTTTGTTCTTATGACTTCTCTTTGCTACACTCTGGCACAGACTTTTCGTCAAGGAGATTTGATATGCATAGATTTGCTTGGCCGTATAATCTACCAAAGATCACCAACACAGTGAGACAAGTTTTGGTCAGAAGTGGTATACTCCCGTTAGTAGTATCGCGTAACATCTGTTTCACTTAATCTCGTCAAAACAATATAAGGTACTTTTTCATAACCTGAGTAAGAAGTTAATTGCAAAAATTGATATCATTTTTTTACGAAAATGGACAGAAACTAAAAGCAATCAATACATCGACATTGACCCATATATTGAAAATTTTGATAGTCAAACCATTCAAAACTACATGAACTTTTTTTAAACAGCTTTACTGATTTGAACTTTTGAAAAAAAATGAGAAAATGCTAAAGAAATCTACACAAGACAAAACAACGATTAGTGGGAATTGATAAGCTTTGGTACGTTACTAAAGAATAATTACAAATGCTATTGAATATATCTGTGCTATGAAGAAAGAATCCTGAATATTTTTCTCTTGTCAAATGGTATGGGACTATCTTGAAAGAATTCTTCGAAATATAGATTTTTTTTCTGGAGCCAAAGTTTTTTACGGAAATTTCAAAGCGAAGCAATCATAGAAGAAAAATTGGCATAGATTACACGTGGAACATAAGGAAACTGTAAGCTTTACATGGTAAAAGAAAGTAAAAAAAGGTATATGATAATGGGTTGAGAAATCATCTAGGATAGGACTAGACAAATAATTGCCTTGTGTGGTAAAGCCGAAAAAAGTGTGAATTGTACTTCAGCTCCATTTGTCCGTTTCCAATCCATCTCATGCAAAGAAATAGTTCTACACAACCTTTTCTTCTGTATACTTACGAAATATCTTATAAACAATATTTGTTCATTCTTTACGTTCTATGATTCGATACTGAGTGAAAGATGACTTGTGACTTGGGACACCCACTTAAGCCCCAATCCCTGTTGTCTCTGCCTCTAAGAAATTCTAGTTCATATCTATGCCTCATGACTATCTGACGAAAGATATGGCTCACCTCATTTTTTTCACCTTACCGTTAATCGCAACCCCACCCAACAAACAGGTATATGATATATCTTTTCATTCATCTACATATGTCTATACATATTAATTTTGTATTTGAATATATAAATACTACAGGGCTCAAATTGGTACCAGAATTTATTTACACATGTTTTTTTAATATCTGATAAGCGACACGAATACGTTTGAATGGTAGCAATAGCAATAACAGTAATAATAATATATAATAATGATTATAATAAAGAACAGGCTGATATAGCGATTGTTGTTGAAAGAAAGACTGAAAAGGACAATGTTTTTATTCCTGAAGATAGGACCTATTCTTCCATTGTAGACACTTTTTTTCTGCAGCTTGCGATAAAGTTGTAGCAAAGTTGTCCCTTATTAATTTGGCTTAGAATGCCAGTAAGTGCATTGCCTAACCATTATAAATTCTTTGTGAGAGAAAGAGAGAGAGAGAGAGAGAGAGAGAGAGAGAGAGAGAGGGAGAGACACACACACACACACAGACAGAGACCGACAGAGAGAGTGAGAGAGAGACAGAGACAGACAGACAGACAGAGTGAGAGAGAGAGAGACAGAGAGAGGGACAGAGAGACAGAGAGAGAGAGACAAAGAGA
>RDPX01000041.1:1485165-1533398 GCA_003991215.1 Morbakka virulenta
CAACCAATGGCTTTTTTTTCTTTGCAAATTTCCAAATTCTCCTCGACAGCTCGGGGAATCGAAACCGGAACTCTTGGTTACTGTGCAGTTGCACTAAACATTAAGCCACGGCTCCTCGACTGGAAAGACAACAATATTTGAGGACAAAACTTCAGTTTGGTGTTGTCTTTATGTTTGTCAGGTGACGGTTGTCGCTCACAATCAAATGAAATCATAATGATGCAATTTTGTGTCTAAAGCGAAAGATCCTCGTTTTCCATGCCTTCCTCTGTTATTTTATGCAGACTAAGATAGTGACGTATTGACCACTGGTTTATTTTGCGACTTCAAAATACCTTTCTGTGTTAATCATTAAGCAATAATGCTTAGGAATTTTTGTAATTTTAGACCAGTAAGGAGAAATTTCTCTTGTGACAGTGCATTCAAGGAACTCAAAAACTCCACAGAAATTTTTTCTGTCGCAACAGATTATATTGTTCACAGCGCCTGAAAATATCCCTTCAGGTTAATTTTTGCTAAGCGGTAGCTTTACAAAAGTTATAGATAAACTGGTTATTTAGAACAGTAAAACTAGTTGAATATCTGGGTATTGAAATGACTTTTATTGAAAAACTCCAAATATTCAGTGCCTCTCTCAAAATTAATGAAGTAACTACTCGTGCTGCCGGTGCTGAAGGGCTTTGTGGACAGAATATATTTACAAACACAACATCTAATCGTGAAGTTAGGAATTTTTTTATTTTCCCCTACTATACGTAAATCATCTTTTTCTAATACTTGCAAGGGTTGAAACAGTCCAAGAAACTGCTTGATAAGGTGATCTTTTTTTTTGGTAGAGGAGAGTGGACGACACCAATTTAAATAAAGTTAAATTTGGGTGAGATTTCCTCGTTGCCATGGGGAGGTTATGCAGGTTGAACATTTCAGTGCAGTAATAAAAACTGATAATTCTACTCTCTCGACTTATTAAATTCGACTGATTTTGACAATATACTCATAACTAAAATCAAATATAAAAATTAAAAATTCTATGGATAATTGATTGACCAATTATGGATTATGTGGTATTTTTATGAAGAAGACGGACTTTCTAAATACCCAGTTACCTACAGTTGTGACTGAACCCATTAAATGCAGCCATTGTCTCCAGCCTTACTTTTGCCCCATGAAAATATAGTGACCCCTACACAGAACACTTTTGTCCTATGTTGGAGCATTGTGCAAAGAAAGACTTCCTGTTCAGTATTTAGAGAACCTCAGGGATCGTAAAGAAAAGTGTGAGTGCGAGTACTTGCTCCCTTGAAAGTATCCTTCTTAACGACCTCAAAGTTCCTGTGATTTAAAGCGTTTATTTGTTCGTCGAGTAATAACCTCCCCAAGACCAGACCTTGGGTATCGTGAAGGAGAAAACTAGCTGCAAATGTGTGTTTTACGTGAAGGTAACCTGGCAATTCCCGAACAAGGTCCAGTTCATTTCCAGATTCCCTAAAACTATAAAGTAAAAAAATGTAAAGAATGGCATGCGTTCCTTTGTAATTACCACAAAAGGCTAATGTTACGTGGAGCAGATTCCAAAGGTTCTATGCACACTAGTGTGCTTTCTTATAACCAACATTTTTTTGCATATTAAGAAAGAGACAAGGCAGATAGTTTAACTTTGATCGTGTAAACTGCTGCTTAATTTGCTGTGTTAAATTACTAGAACTTGCCACTTTTTTCCTTAAATTGATTAAATGGAGGCTGTCCTTGTTGAAAAGTCTTGAAATATCTAATCTACATTAACATAAAGAAATTTGAAATCCATTATTTTCCGAGATCAAGTTTTTGTTGTTCTTTAAATGTTGTTACTTCACCGCATTTTACATTTTTATTTAACTCGCGATTAAAACCTGAACTTGGGAGAAATAAAGTTCATTCAAGGAAGCTGTTTGAGTTCCTAATGCCTTCAAGCTGCATTAACAAACCTCTTACTAAAGTTGAGAGAAATAAAGTTCATTCAAGAAAGTAATTTGAGTTCCCTAAAGGCCTCAGGCTATATTAACAAGCCTCTTGCTGCAGTGCACATTAAGTCTTAAAATTCTTGACATTTTATAATAGCAGCAATGCAAGCATTTCAACCTCGGCTCTTGTTGAGTTTTCAAAGTTTTCACTCAAACTGATCAACCAAAGCAGTTAATAATTTTTCTCTTTTGTTATTCCGGTATGGCTTGTCAGTCGAAAGTTTTCCTTGAAAAAAGACCATAACAACAACCCAGAACTCGCCTTTTAATATATACTGATAAAGACCTACCCCTAAACCAGCAGTATTTTCTCCAACCTCATAAAACGAACAAACACACACACATATAGATAGATAGATAGATAGATAGATAGATAGATAGATAGATAGATAGATAGANAACAAGCCTCTTGCTGCAGTGCACATTAAGTCTTAAAATTCTTGACATTTTTATAATAGCAGCAATGCAAGCATTTCAACCTCGGCTCTTGTTGAGTTTTCAAAGTTTTCACTCAAACTGATCAACCAAAGCAGTTAATAATTTTTCTCTTTTGTTATTCCGGTATGGCTTGTCAGTCGAAAGTTTTCCTTGAAAAAAGACCATACAACAACCCAGACCTCGCCTTTTAATATATACTGATAAAGACCTACCCCTAAACCAGCAGTATTTTCTCCAACCTCATAAAACGAACAAACACACACACACATATAGATAGATAGATAGATAGATAGATAGATAGATAGATAAATAAAGCACTGTATATCAAACCCAATAAGCCGTAAAATGATCTTAATGATCACCACCGTATGCTGCTCCATAATCAGTCTCGTTGTTTATCAGGAAGGTTTCGGAAGATGAGTATTCTTTTTTATTTCAATTCTTTCGCAAAAAGTGACACAACTCAACATTTCCACTAACGTAGATTTTCTAACGGTCTTTCTTTTAAACAACGTCTTTGTAAAACGGAACATGAATCTCTTGTTGGAATATTAAAAATTCTCTTTCCAGAGCTAAATAACCTTTACTCTTCTGTGGCGGGCTGACATTTATTTCTCTATCTAAATACCCCTTTCAGACAGTTCATGATGCTGAGCAACTCGTAAACCTATTTTGGGTCTGTTACCCCTCAAAAGAAACAACGTTACCCAGACGGGACTTTTTTTTACTTACTCCCAAACCATTTTCTTCGTTGTCACGACCTTCACGTATGTTCTCAGCCATTGCTCACCGTGTTTACATCTGTGTACGACCGATTCCCTCAATCACTCTTACTTACTTACTTCAGCCTGGAGGTTGTAAGTCAAACCTCCCGACCACCAATCACTCTTAACCAATGAAAAAGAATTTCTTATCCTCTAGTTCTGAATAATAAACTTTGAGGCCCCTGATATCTCGTTTTGATACCACAATAAGAGTTTCTGAGAAAGGGGAGCCTGTTGTTTGAAAGAAGGAACTTCATTTGCAAGAGGCACCCAGACAATTTATATGTAATCAAATTTCTTTTTCGCTAAAACTTGTTTTCGTCAACACAGATTCTGAATTAAAATTGTTTCATTATACCAAAATTCAAGCAAAATATTGATTTACATTTCTACTACGAAGTACTATCTACAGCTTCAAAAGTATTAAACGTCAATCGACCCACCTCAATACCCACAGATGTGATATTCCAGGACGACCTGTTGTTTCCATTTACTTTTCTCTCAGAGAATAACTGAGCATTGTACTCATTCTGTGCACCACGGTCGTGTTCCTGTCACCTGTTGTGATGTAATACCGATCGAAAAATACCCGGTCTTATCTTATTGTGTTTACAATTTACAATGTTCAGTCTGAGTAATTTTTATTCAGACAAGAAGGAACTGATGCACTCACACCCTGCAAACAAAGGATAACAATATTTTATCTTAATGGTATTCACTGTTCTCAGTTGGCTGTTAATGAAATGGTTGGTGTAGGATATTGATCATGTCGTAAGTCGTAACTGGGTATAGCTTTTTTTTTACTTTGATAGTGCAGACGTCCTTGGTGACAGAGGTCGAGTTGTTTTGAGGAGTGGCGTTATATCCATCTTATATTTGTTGTGCTTCTATTCTGTAGTATTGGAAACTACATTTCTGGAAGAGAATAAGATATGCTGTTGATGTGACTGCTTTGCTTTAGGGAATGGATTGTTTCTTTCATTTTTCCCGTTGTACCATTTATTTCCTTGTCCAGAATCCTCTTATTTTCCCAATCAAAGGTGTCATCTTCTGTCGAGCAATTCTCCGCTATTTCATAACTCTTGGTTTCACCTTTTGGAAAGGATCTCTTGCGTTCTTTTTCTCTCTAAACCAAGAAATGCTTTGGTTCTCCAATGCAGAGTGCACGACAGTCCTTACCATGTAGTCTGTAAACTCTATTGCTTCTCTCTTCAAGTGGAACTTGATCCTGTATCAAATATATATTTATATCAAAATATATTTCTGTACCAGTTCTTCATTGCATTGCAAAGGTTATATATATGTAACCTTTGCAATGCAGGTCAGAACGAATACAATAAAAAGAAATCAAGAAAAATAAACATATAGTTATAATTCATTTGGGTTGATTATCTTGTTATCTTGTAAAAGAATACAACATCTTCAACATACTGCACAAGATGGAGGTGTAGTAAAGGAGCTCTTGAGAGGATAAACCTCATTGGAATAACTGAAGACAATATGTCGTGGTTGCAAACGAATGCAGTAATCAGGAGAGCTGTAAGTGGCAGGGATATAACCTTTGACATCTTGCTTCAAGCACCTGCCTGAGAAACGACGTATAGAAGCATGTTCGTCAAGGCCCAAAATGGATAATGCATCTAGATCAGAAAAAGGAAGAAGATCGTGGTATGCATTGCATTTTACCAAAAAATTGGTGTTTTTTTTAATCTTGTGTTAGGTTTTCATTTTAATATAATATATGATCTTTCGTCTTCTTTTCAAATGACTACTTGTGGTTAAAATCAGCACTAAATCCTTTGGGGTCCATAATACCTACCTAATCCTTTATGTGACATTCAATACAAAAAGTTCTACATTGCTAGCTTTTGTCTGGTTCGCGGTTATTACAACTACTTAATCTTTTTACATCATAGCCACTCACAGTTCCCTCAAAGTAACCACAATGGCTACATATTGCCTCTTTCTTCAACGTTCATTAGTATTATATGTTTCATGTTAGTTGATCTGAGTGGTAACCCAAACTATGTATGCAGTGACGTGCAAACACTTCAACATATCAATCAATCTATCTATCTATTTATCTATATGTATATAAATATATGTCATATGAAATATGTAACTAGCCCCAGAAACGGTGAATCACTTTGCATGCTCATTAATAAAGAATCTGCTTTACTGAGTTCTTATTCCTTTAGATTTGTTTATTCTTATTATCAGTAAAAAATATATAAATTGACAGGTCTTGAAACAAAATTCACAATATCCCCAATTTTTTTGCTCCTGTAAAGAATAATTGTTGCAATCAGTAAAACCTCAGTGTGGAGAGTGGAGAAAATACGTACTTCTTCGTATTAGCTTCAGAAAAAAGCACTGCGTTGTTAAGGTAAAAAGTTCTAATTATTCAAAGTTCAGCATATTAAGAAAACCAACTACTTATAGGTAGTATCAAAACTTAAACTCTTTGATGATAACAGTTTTTTCGCTGGTCCCACTTCAACCCCTATGGTAAGTTATGTGACCACACTATGCCATAAGACCTAATTATAATCAATATATAGCATAATGCATGTTGGATGAACAGTAGCTGTCTTGACTGTCAGTATCTGGATTTCGACTTATTATAACCAAAAGGGAAATACGTGAGACAAATTCTTTTTTCACAAGGCTGTTTGAATTTATGAACTCCAACAGGCGACCTAACGGAAATAGCTTGTTCATTGATCAACAAAAGAAGAAAGTGTACTGATTTTGTGGTTTACAGTGGTCTGCAGTGTTTTGCGTGAAGGAAATATAGGCCATTAAATGCAAGCTTCACCGATGGATTGGAACATACATTATTTGCTGGAAAATATTCCACTGGTGAGCAAAATACACTGTTAATTGGTAAATACCTTCGCTTAAAGGTACTACGATAGAACTGATAGCGAAATTACATATTATTTAGAAATTAAATCCCTACCAGAACACGTAATAAAAGCTACTGGGCCTTTTTCACTGAATGAGTTTTGACCTTTCCCTATTTTGACAGAATTGTTAAATGAAACTATAACGGAAATCATATCTGTATCGCTGAGCCAAATGGAACTATGGGATCCTTTCTTAACTTTTACAAAACAAATGCTTATTGGGATAAAGGATGTTAAATATATTTTTTTACAAGTCTGTTAATGAATTAGCTGCAATGTAGACAAAGAATATTCTTTTGAAGGATTTTGATGGAATAAAGAGCACTCTCTATATTTTGGTTTCGATTGATTCTTCTTCTGTTGAGGAGCCGTGGCTTATTGGTTAGTGCAACTGCACTATAACCAAGAATTCCGGGTTCGATTCCCCGAACGGGTGACTTTGGAAATTGGCAAAAGAAAAAGCCACAGATTGGCGTCCGGAAGGGCATCCGGCCAAGAAATTCCTCACTGACAAATCCAAGTCCCTGTGAAGGGCACCGTTTGAGCCCCAGTTACTAGGGGGAAATGACGTTAAAACAAAAAAAACAAAAAAAATTGATTCTTCTTCTGATGTCTCATTTAGGCAACTTCAATTGTTCGTAATGCACTTGTTAATGGTTCAGTTGCAGGTTACGTTACCTTCACAAGCATCTGTGGCTGCACTCAAGCGGAAGAAGCAGGGTCTGCACATTCCTAGTTTTCTTTGCCAGATTAAGATTAAAGCATGGCTAGAAGATTGGATGACTCACAAGACATACACAAGAAACGTACGAAACTCAAAAGCGAGCTCAAGTCGTAAGACTTCACTACTCACCCTTAAAGGACACAACACATTGTTTAAGTTGTAATGTGTAATAGTTTATATTGTATAAAACGTGGCGCAATGCTTGATTGGTGAATTCTTGGTCATGACTAACTGGTTTTGGAATTGCTGATGAAACGTGATGCAATATTACGTCAGCAAAATAGTATTTAAGGGGGACATTTGATTATATTCTATAAGAACAAAATGTGAGACGAGAATCACGTTATATGGTGAGTATTTCTAATGCTGACATACAGCGATTCGCAAAACTTCGCCGTGGTAAAGGCTACGCCACAACTCACGAAAGCAAGCTAAACACTAATACTGGTTCAAATGGACGCTTACTGTTAATTTAGTATGGGAATAATTCTATTTTCGTAAAATGTGTGTTGTTTTTATCAATCAGCTCCGATGCTCCGATGCCCACTAGTCAATGAGCTTTCGATTAAAAAAAAGTAATTGCAACTGACAATTTTACCTATAGTAAAAAACGTTTACTTTTTTACTAGGATGTAAAATCTTTACATATTTTTCAGTATTGAAATGAGCAACAAAATAACCTTTATCTGTACGACAAAAGTGATTTATATTCAACAAGCACATACTTTGGAAGCAAATAACCAGTTTAGGCTGAAGAGAATAAAGAAAAAAAATATAAGAAAAAGAATACAGAAGTTCATTTTGTTTTTATCTTGTTTTCTTTCCTTTTCTCTTCAGGTACGACACCAAAAGAAAAGCTTTTTAGAGTAATATATAGGAAAAAAGTATGAACGTATATCAGTGTTATCATTGATTCCTTCTCATATAAAGTATGCATCCTATAAATGCACTACTTTGCAATATTTTAGAATTGGCATATTGTAAATATGGTACGATTTTCCCTTTTACGTTTCATAAATTGGATTTTAAAGAGAAATAAAAAATAAAGAAAGTAAGTTCTTGCATCCGAAAAACTAGAAATCACCACTAGACCATGCAGATCGAAATGAAATCGAATGTTTTTATTTCGAAGTCAGCAGATTGTTTCGGTATCACCACCAACAGACACCATAGTTATTTCTCTCCAATTACCTCGAACAATTTTCCTCAGCTTTTGTTAGACATTTAATCAATAGGTAGTAAAAATGTAAGATAAGATAGATCCCAAATGGTTTATATCGTTTTTTGTAAAACCCAAATATTATAACACAGCGCTTCGATTTACTTGGACGTGAATCAAGTCAAGTGTTTTGGACGCTGATCAAATGAACATCGAAAGAAAATATTTACATTTATTTCACTGTTTATTTACGAAAAGCCTTGTAGATCAAAACTCTGTGTTTGGTACTGTAGTTTTACAAGAATAGAAATATATTATGTTGAATACTTTTTATCATACTTTTTTAAGATATTCTTTTAGGTCCCGCGATCATTTTCTCTACCTTCATCGAGAAAGATAGAAGTGCTTATTTTAGATCTTGGGCCTCCAAATATTGCGATCAAAGGTCACTTTTACTAAATACCACTGCACGCAATAATCTCAAATGTTACTCCAACTTGGTTTTCTATGTATGGCATAGATATCTAAATATAATTTCTGTATATCGATTTCATTTTACATATCATCTAATTACCTAACAATACTTGAAAACCTTCATGTATTCCCCACAGACAAGTTGAAAATGAGTAAAAACGGATAACTAGAGCATTACTGTATACTTCTGTAACAGAAAGCTTGAAAAGCATGCTGCATCACTCTCTAGCCAAGCATGCTATGTTATTAAACACATTTGTCAAAATCATTGAAATTTGTCTGGTACCAGACTTTACCTTGAGTCCTTGATAGATCTAATCTTCTACATCAATTCTATTTCATAAGCATTCTTTTAAATCATATAACTTAATAAACATAGGCTACTATCTCGTAATTACGCTTGTAACTTGAAATTTTTAGCAAAATCAAATTAATTTATTACACGTTCAAATGGTACAAATGCTATCCTTGAAAGATCTCAGAATCAATAAATTTCACTAACGCAAACCATCATGCTACTTTGTGGGCGTGCGATGTTGCATAAAGGTTTTGTTCTTCGGCTTAAAATTCAGTCTCACTCTTACAAGTTTTAAACAAGCACCTAAGATAACAAAATTAGTCTTGTAAAAATAATATTGTACGTCCTTCATAAAAGGAGGATTTGTTTGCTTAAATTTTCTCCTTGATAGCACGAAAGATAGCACCGCCACCTCAGTTGGTAGAGCAAATGGCTGTGAATTCCATTTACACTGGATCGAACCTAGTTCAATACAATATATATATATATATATATATATTTCACTAATTTTTCTTTTAAATTTTTTTTTTCATTATGATCCTCATTAAATTACCCTCTGAATTTATTTTAGATGTGAAAGTTTCATCTTAAAGACATTGGATACGCACTTTCAAATACGAAAAGAGTATTTCAGAAAACATACCCTATTCTTCACAGTATTTCAGAGCTGAAGTTCCCGCAATACGAATCTATCTTTATGGGTACTCTCTTAAATTCTTGTTAAACGTCTGTAACTTCGACTGGATCAGCTTCAAGTAAGATGTCTTCTGGAAGGTATCCAGACACTTTTTGGTCAGGCGAATAAATCCAAAGCCACCCGTCTATCAATTGATCTTGCATGTTCGCTACAACTACATCGCCTACCCTAACAGTCACACTATTCCCGTTTGTCCCTGTGTGATCACTCAAAACATAAAATCGAACTCCTTTGCCAGCATTAAACTGGCTATTATTAACAGGTTTCGGGGACGGACTTCTTATTTTCGTATCTGTTTTTTCTTCTTTGACTGGAGCAGCCTGTTTTCTTTGAAGCGTTTCCAACAAGAGGTTTCGGCATTCTAAGAAATGGGGGAAAATGAATCAATCAGAGAGAAAATTAAATGTCATCAAAAAGAGCATGCGAATAATAAGAAAATGAAAACATCAAAGTGTTTTTTAATCAAATTGATCTCCGCTTGATATTAAAAACAAAACCACCCGTAGTACGAAACCCTAACACCCCAATTAAAATGTTGCGTTTATTTTGAAAGAAAATATTCCAGCTTTTGCTTATTTGATCGAAGTGCCCAAAAGGAGGCAATACAAAATGAGCGACGATTTGTGAATCAAGAGAGGATCGAAGACACCCCAACATTGTTGCTACTACTACGAAAACAAGGGTCAACACGATTTTTGGTGTCAAGAAACAAAGCACGTTTTACAGCAAACTTGATGGTGCTAATTCCGAAAATGACATTGGTTATTTTAGGAAAATAGATTAATTTGCGATCTTGGCTGATCATAAAATTTAGGTACTAAGGGTTGTAGACACCTATTAATTTTCATCTAGGCCGAGCAATTTGTGGCAGCAGCCTTAAATAAACTATTTTTATGAGAAAAAAGTTGTATTAAATCACAAATTTTTCAAATAGAAGTACCGAATTTCTTCAATTGTCGACAGGTTTCCAAATAATTGATAAACTAAAATCAGTAATACACTGCAGTAAATTTATAATTACTAGATGCCAAGAAAATCGCTGAGATTCGCTATTCCTGTGATCTGGCGTGTTGCTGGACTGAACCAAAGGAATACAGATTTATAGACTATCCCAGTCTCCATTTCGCTATTCAACAAGTGCCCCATTCAAAAGATTTGCCAATCTAAGTTTTTCATGAGAATTTGTTGAAACGTGTTGGAAATGAGGAGTGTGATGCTCATGTATATAGCGAAAACGATCTTGACAATGTTCCCTAAACCGTGCCAGAGCCGTTTTACCAATATGAGCAGAGTTACGTGGTTCGAGGCTTAAATTTAAGCAAAAATTGTCAGAACTTTTGGCCTCTAGGCTCAATGAAAAATACCTGTTAGAAAAAGACACAAAGCTAACACCCTATCAAAATAAAGCTGACGAATTTGTGCCATCTCTTTAGGGAGAACACGGAACTTGTTTATTGCAAGGACATTGAGAGCTTTCTTCTTATTCAACTGGTCGTCCACGTCCTGATGAATGGAGATTGTTTACGGATGTTTCAAAACGTAGTTTGCAAATTATTTTTCTCCGAAATACCAACATTTATGCGCCAATACCTACAACTCATTCAATCACACTGAAAGAAAAACATGATGCCATCAAAGAGGTCGTGAAATAAAATGACTACAGCATAAATGAGTGTTATATGTCGATTTAAAATTTGTAAATTTCCTGCTTGGTCAACAAAATTCCTGTCTTTTTTGTGTTTATGTGGAGCGGTAGAGCCAGAGAGGTGTACTGGAAAAGGAAAGATTGACCCCCCGAGATTTAAAGGTTTGTGAAAAAAACGTTATTAGTGCAGCGCTAGTTTCTAAAGAACGAAACAGCTTTCCTACCATGCCTATCCGATTTGAATTAATGAAGGAGTGTTTTCTAGAACCACTCAACAATGAAAGTAAACATTTTGAGTATATTTGTAAATTATTCCCAGGGCTCAACAACGAAAGACTCAAGGCAGGAGTGTTTCATATTCCTGGTATAACGAAACTCGTTGACGATGATGAATTTGTCAATTCTATGCATGACTTGGAATTACGCGCTTAAACATCATTTATTGACGAAGTGAAAAGCTTATTTGGCAATTACCGAAACGGAACTACAAAGATCTAGTGGAAAAGCTGTTAAAAAGTCTGCAGGACATGGGCACTAATAAGAATTAAGGTTCGTTTTTAACATAACCATTTAGATAAATTTCAGGGTAATTGCGACGATGTGAGTAACGAGCAAGGAGAACGATTCTATCAGGATATCTAAACATTCTAAAAGCGCTACCAGGGGTTACGGGACAAACAAATAAGGGCTTATTACTGCTTGAGTGTCAAAAAGGACAAATAAGATTGAACATGACAACCAATGAAGAAAGAGAAAATTTTTATATAGTTCTATTGTTCACAAAAGTTTTATTTTTGCTGTTAATTTTTTTAATGAGTTGATGAAGATACTTGCTGCTCTGGGCAAATTCAATCATGTTATTTTCAGAGACGTGGGATCTCATTGTTATTCCAAAAATGGTTTTTCTTAATAAGCAAACCAATATTTGTTGGCTTAAATACAAACTGAGAGGTTTCTACAATTTTACTCTGAGAAATATTAGGATCAGTCACTGTCATATACGCAGAGAACAAATGAAAAAGATGCTTTTTCCCAAAAATAAGGCATTTCTGTAGAGTACAATTGGTAGCTAACCAAGAAAAAATAAGGCATTTCTGTAGAGTACAATTGGTAGCTAACCAAGAAAAAAGTAAGGTCTCTTTCAGATTTAGCGTCTTCGAATTAGTTAAGGAAGATGTCTGGTCTCTCGACATTAATTCAAAAAATGTTTTTTATTGTTAAAAAGCCGTGGACAAATAGTCCTAAGTGAATTGCATGTTTCGTTTGGTCAATTACCTTGTGTACAGTATGAAAATGTACTTAATGTGGGCATAGATGCTTCCCTACATCCAAAACACAATTTGAAATTTTGNGTACAATTGGTAGCTAACCAAGAAAAAATGAGGCATTTCTGTAGAGTAAAATTGGTAGCTAACCAAGAAAAAATAAGGTCTCTTTCAGATTTAGCGTCTTCGAATTAGTTAAGGAAGATGTCTGGTCTCTCGACATTAATTCAAAAAATGTTTTTTATTGTTAAAAAGCCGTGGACAAATAGTCCTAAGTGAATTGCATGTTTCGTTTGGTCAATTACCTTGTGTACAGTATGAAAATGTACTTAATGTGGGCATAGATGCTTCCCTACATCCAAAACACAATTTGAAATTTTGCCAGAAGGTGAAAGGTTTTTAACAGTGACTTCGAAAAAAACACAGTTAATGGACTGACTTTGTCTCCACTTGCTGTTTTGTCCTTGCAATAGATATTACGAACGCACAACACCTCACAACTAACAAGAGAATTCAGGTAATGGCTTGTCCAAACACTTTGATGAACATGATTATGTCCAACCCGTTTTCTCCTTAAAAAACGAAAGGAAATCAGTGAGCATAGGTCAGAACATCGTCTTCTACCTTAAAATCAAAACTATCTATTATGCATTACTAGGAATTCCAGCAGCAAGAAAGTCATTGGTTGTTCCTTCCATATGCAAGGCTACATAAGTAATTTTACAACAGCAAATTTGTCAGGAGGGCTGTCCCTAGGCTCTTTGAATTTTGAAAAGCTCTAGATATTTTTCCATCTGAAAAATGGCAAACTCACTAAATAATTGACTATTGTACACATTATTGCCTGTTTCTCCTAACATCCAAATCCAGAAAACCTTGTTTTAATTATGTCTTCCTTAACAGCAGATGTTTTAACATAAAGTAGGGAAAATATCTTGCCTTAAATTTCTTACTACTCTGAGGCGGCGATTTTTAGAGATGCCTGACAGGACTCAATGTATATCTCGATTATGTCGAGTATACGGGGAGCATGCAATTAGTCAATACTTGAAAAAATAAAAAAGCGGGGGAGCTTGTTTTTTTTCCGCAAGTTATTGAGTCCCCAGATAATTTTTTTCCATTAATTGAAACACCTAACTTTAAAGAACCTTCCAAAGGGGTGGGCAACCTACGGCCCGCGGGTCAGAAGAATTTTCATGGGCCGCAAGGCCATAAAATAATATAATTTTTTGGTAGCAAATAAAATTGTCTTGCGGTTGCAGATATTGAATGTATTGAATGAAACATATAACTTTGTCAAACTTGAGATTCAGGAAAAACTTTTTCACTTCGATAACAGCGAGCTACACTTTGCCACACCGGTGCGATTTTTCACTGGTGTAGTTTCGACTGCATGTAAACGGGCACACCGCTGTGTTTTCACTCCCCTTTCGTAGCGAAGCAGCAATGATGACAGCGAGGTTAATTCACATAATATGTCTTTTGTTTATTCTCTTTTTTTCTCTATATATTTTAATAAAGCGAGCAAACAAAATTGTTTTGGCAATGTGATATGCATCGTATCGATGTCGTATAAACGGGGTCTTTGTCTGTTACGTTGGTTGGTGGATATTTCTGTATTTCCTTTCTGGAAAGCATGATAAAAAGATCGTCTGCACAGAAGTAAACTTCACCAGAGTTCTATTCTGTGACTTCAACTCGCAATTTTTGCAAAGACAGATTATCTCGTGATTCTATTTTCTTCGGGAGATTTATTTTGTTCAAGTGTTGTTTGAAAGATGAGAAGAGGAAAGAATGCCGAAAAGCGTAAAAGTTACACTGAGTGTCGTGTGCTCAAGGAAAGCTGGAGGACAGATTATTTTGCAGTAGAAAGAAACACCAATGTTCCACGTTTCATATGCAGTGAAACAATTGCCGTAAAGAAAAACGTGAAGAAACAATATCAGACGAAACATGCAACACAGTTTGATAAGTATAAAGACCAGCTAAGAAAGTAGAAGTATCTAAGTATAGAAACCCAGCAAAACTTTTTGGCTACGGCCAAAAAAATACAGAGACATCAATTAAAGTAAGTTTTAAGATTAGAGAACTGATTAAATAAAAAAGAAAGTCATTCAGTGGCCGGAGAGTTCGTAAAGGGTTGCTTGACAATTTTGTCGATGAAGTTTTCCCAGAAGAGGAAAAGGATATCGAAAGTATCAGCCTCTCCGGACACACTGTCACAAGAAGAATAGAAATGAACGAGAATATTGAAAACCAATTGGAAGAGCTGGTCGGATAGTACGCTGCTTTTAGTATTGCACTGGATGAAAGCATAGACATTACAGACACAGCACAACTCGCTGTATTTGTTTAAGCTGTTACAAACGATTTCGAGATGACAGAGGAACTCCTCGATATGTGTCATTTGAAAGGGACAACAACTGGAAGAGATGTTGCAGATAAGGTGGTAACTCCCTTGGTAAATACAAACTCGACAAGACTAAACTATGTGGGATAACCACTGATGTGGCACCTTCGATGGTTGGTAAGCATAAAGGGTTTATAAAAATCTTTTTAAAATAAATAAATTTGGATGAATGCAATGTGCTGGTCAACCACTGTACATTCATCAAGAAAATTTGTGCTTTAAAGTTCTTGGTTTTGAAGATGTCAAGAAACCTGTTGTTAGAATTGCAAATTTCATTCCACCTCCAGCTCTCAACCACCGCCAATTTTATGAAATATTGAATGACTTGGAAATAGAATTTGGGGATGTTGTTTTCTTTTCTAATGTCCGTTGGCTAAGTCGATCAGCTACGTTGAAACGATTCTGGCTGTTAAGAGAACAAATTTGTGAATTTATGGATGGAAGAGAGCAGGACATTTCGTTTTTCAGCGACGATAACTGGCTCAATGACCTTGCATTTTTGACAGATTTGACATGTCATCTCTCTGACCTTAATATCAAGGCAAAGATCAGCTATGTAACAAAATGTTTCAGCATGTTTTGGCCTTCGAAAGAAAGCTGAAGTTATTTTTGGAACAGCTCAGTACAAAAGACACATCTCATTTTGAATTTTTAACATCGAGAGTAAAAATTTCCCAAGTGAAATTTGGAAAATACACACACTTCATAAAGGTGTTATCAACAGAATTCGAATCCCAATTTCAGGATTTTAGGATGAACGAAAACCAATTTCAATTATTTTCTGATCCATTAAGAGTAAACATAAACGATTATTCGAGTAAATTTCAACTCAAACTTCTTGACATATAAAGCAATTCAGAAGTCAATCTGCTCCGATTTTATCAGCTTATGCAGCAAAGGAAGAGGGTTTGACCAACATAAAAGAATTGGCAACAAAGTGTGTGAGCTACTTCGGGAGCACTTACCGCTGCGAACAATTTTTTCCGAAATAAAGTACGTTAAGACAAATTACAGGGCTCAGTTCTCAGACCCTAATTGAAAAGGCCAATTTAGGATTTCGCACTCTTCTATCAGACCTGACATCAACAAACAATTCAACGAAAAACAATGCCAGATATCTTACCAGAAATACCGAGATATAAGAATAAAAAACTAGCTTTTAGCATTGTAAATATTACTTCTTCTTATTCTTATTCTTCATGTGCCTTGTCTGGAACAGACATTGGCGATCATGGCTCTCCAATCAGATCTGTTCTCTGTCTGTCTTAGAAGGTCGCACTCACTGCCTGTCTTTGGCAACCACGTGTTCAGACTTCCAGCAAATGTTATTCTTTGCCGACTCCTGCTACGTTTTCCATCAATCTTTCCTGTAAGGGCCAGGCGTTCTAATCTTTTGTGATGCACATATGTGTCCTAGGAATTCCAGTTGTATTTTTCTTATAGTCTTAATTAATGACTTTTCAGTATTAATTTCTTTACGAATTGATTCGTTTGACCTTTTCTCTGCCCATGATATTTTCATCATTCTTAATTTCATCATAATAAACCACATCTCTGCTGCCTCTAATTTCTTTTCCATTTCTTTGTTAATTGTCCAACACTCACATCCATATAAAAGAATTGACCATACATATGTCTTTAAAACTCTAATTTTATATGTTTTAAATATTACTATTCTTCGTTAATTTGTAACTGCTGTTTAGTTTAGTATAGTATAGTTTGGTTATATTTAACCAAAGCTACAGAATGCATTCTAATTGCTCCAAAATTATCGTTATTATATATCATTATCACTCTCGATTTTCTTATTACCTTTGGCCTCCGTGAAGAAAATTTTTAAAGGATCTGGCCCACTCTCTAGAAAGGTTGCCCACCCCTGGCTTAGTCCAATAATGGCCAGTTGCTTCGCAAATTTTAAGCAAATTTTGAAAAAGTTTCAACTATGTAACTATTTAAATAACGTATTGTGCTCTGGGCTTGGTGGCTGGAGGACAGGTGGCTAAAGGCCCTTTACCACAAAAGTTGTGGGAAATATTTTGCGGTGGAAATGAACTCTTTCCTTAAAGTAGAAAATACAAAAAACCTCTTTGCAATTAAAAGCTTTCTGAAGCAGAAGTTTTGTTATGCAAATATTATATTTGCGTCATGACAAGATCCTAAATGTCTGTTCGGCTGATAAATTTTCAAAATTCAGTTTGAGATAGGCAAATTTGTTCTAGGTGACAAATAAAATAAATATAGCGATAAATAAATCAAACGATATATGAATCAAACTTAGAGAATGAATTTCATGAGATATCACCGAAACCAAACCAAAGGAAAATCGCATGTGGCATTTTCCATTGAATGTTTAGCAATAACTATAGTAAACACCACAAAGAAAAACCAAAGGAAAATCGCATGTGGCATTTGCCATTGAATGTTTAGCAATAACTATAGTAAACACCACAAAGAAAAATACCACAGAGCAAACTGAAGGAGAAACATGTTTCTTCGAAAGACGTAGCAGTCATCCCAAATTGTTTCATTTTGAAATGTTATTTTACATACGTACATAAACCACATTTTCATTCGTTGCTCTTTTTCAAATAGTTTTTTCACCTTTCTTTCGTTTGCTAAGAAGTTCTTTACAGGGGTGGCCCAAGAAAAATTCCGATGAGAGAGGACTCCTGTCTCTGTTGTCTGTTGTCTCTAAGTATTTTTGTACCAAGGCCTTGAAGACAGAACAGGTAAAAACCAGAGAGAAAAAAAATTCAACACCTTTAGTATCACATTCCAACTGATAAACAAGAGCGGTGATGGGGATGGAATAGTATTCCCGAACATATTTTACACTTTCTCAAGATACCTTTTGTGTTCAGAAAATGTATGTTTGTGCTGAAAAATTTTGATGCTCCTTTTGGAAAGAGTGAAATATCCCTTCGTAAAAATAGCGTAAGAGTAAAATCTGCATGCTTGGTCTTGATTTGTTTTACATAGCTATCCCCATAACGTTTGCATCTCTTTTATTTAATAAATCAAAGCGGGCCAGTTTTTTGTACAAGCAAGAACAAGATAATCAAAGAGGCATAGGTTAAAAAAAATTTTGAAATGAGTATAAACTTTCGAGTATCATAACAACTCCTTTAAAACGGTTAGATAGGGTGAAGGCCTATGTGTTCTTAACAGTAGCCAAAATTCCACACCTTCTCTTTTGAGTCTGATTTGAAAAGTGCTATACTCGACAATGTCCAGAAATGGGAAGAGTGCAAAGTTGAAACAGCAAGAGATCCAGAAAGTAGGTACAGCCAGCAAACTTCCATTAATGCAACTGATGCCAATTTTTGGTCGAGTGGGAGGCGATTTATCTCACACATTCAAAGCAATTCTCATAAACTTTGGCAAGCTTAATTGGGGAAAATCCAAAAATCTCTACACCCTCATTCTGATATTTGGCGAAAAAAGCTGGTCTGAACAGTGAAATATTGAAGGAAGAGTAGGTGTCTTTTCTTGCAAACTACCCAAATTTGAGGACACTTTGACTGCACAGGATGTTAGAGTGGTATCTATCAAAAGCAACGCCAACATCTGTGGAAGCAGTTTTCAAAATATTTTGAAGATGACTGCAGATTTCTATTTACAAAGTTTGTACTCATAGTTCTGCTACCTTGACGGGGTCCTTGTGACTTTCCCCATTGGTCCAACCATTTTTGGAAGTGCCTATTTCAAGTTAAATATCATCAAACACTGTCTTGCCTCTACAATGAGTCATGGTCGTCCTACTTCTTTTATGACTCATATATCACATCACATCTGCTACAAACTTCCTCTTGCTTAATTAAACTAAATATCTAGTATAGTTTTTTTAAAGCTTTGTGATCCCATTCAAATTCATGAACATTATCTATCTTGTACCTTTTCTGCCTTGCTTTGTTGAGAACTGTAATAAAAGCAGATTTTCATGTCAGATACTCTTTAAAGTTTTCCTGTAGAATACTTTAAAATCCAGCGAAGAATCAAAAGGGCTAAATCGTAGATGCCAACTGTCTCATTAATCAAACAAGTTCTTCTGCTTTCTACAGTGGGTAATCTAATGTAGAGAATAGCTTGGCCAGTCAACACGATCATTCATTTGTTGCACCATGGATCACACGTTTGTTGCATAATTGCATGATGAAAAGTCTGTCTGACTTTGTTCATAATTTAAGCTTTGTTTTTTCTTTTGAACAAATGTTTAAGCATGTTCAAGCCTCCACCAATAAAAAGTGGAAATGTAAGTCGCAAAATAGAATGAAAGATGGCTTCGCACAGGGAAAGAAAATTTGGATTAGAAGTACCCTGATGCTGCTTGGTGTCCTAATGTTTTACAATTTGGACAGCAAGTAGAACTAGTATGAATATGACATCCATTTGGATGACTGTGTTTTCGAACAAATATCTAATGATAAAACTGCTGTAAACTGTAAACTTGAAAACTTCTATTCAAACAAATCAAAACCAACAACGCGTTTATCACTTCATTGATAATATACTTCGTGAAGTATTTTCTCATCATCAGATCTAAAAGAATATAAAAACAAATAAACCCGTTGCTGGTTTTGATTTGTTTAAATTGATTTATGCCAAGATGTTTATTACATATAAATTACTGAAAACTTGTAGCTTGTAATTTTACGACGTCAGCAACAAAAACATGTATGGAGGTGTACTTTCCAATGGCAATAATGATATAACATGTATTGTGCAAATTTTTCATTTAATATTCAAACATATACAGTTACAAACTTCACTTATCAAAGTAGTTTCCATTGGCTTGCTAACTTCACAAATTTAAATCTTTTTGTAACACAATTACTAAAATGATAACAAATCATGGTTGGTTTCTACGACAGAATATGTAGTGTGTAGTTCAAATGATTATATTCGGATGCTTAGTGGAAAGAAAGCACTCATTTTTATCGCTGATGTTTTAAACGTTGCACGTTTTATTGAAAGTAATACAAGATTGGTCAAATATAAATGAAGAGTTAATGAAAAAATTTACAAAGCTTAATTTAGAAAAGCTTGAATTCAAGTTAAGAATCAAAGGACAATATTTTTCATATTTCCGAGTACCAATTTTCTACAGGTTCAGTTTAAAACCCCACAGCTAATTCAAGCACGTGTAAGTGTTTTTTTATGTAAAACCAAGAGCATGTCAGGTTGCAAAGAATCTCCAGGTAAAATGCATGACAATAAGAATCCGCAGATATAAAATAAATATTTTAAAACGTCATTTCAAATGTCAAGCTCGTTTCAAAACACACTCTTAGCAAAATGACGTTCATTTTCAAAGGAGTCACCAATACCAAAGCCGGTCGCTGTGTGCACGTGGAAAGTGTGTCCTTGTTCACATCGCTAGGTATTTCTACCAAGAGTTTCATGGAAGCAGAAAGGATTGATGAAATACGGTACACAGTTGAATTCAACACCGAATTATGTCACCATGTGTATCTTTGTTGCTTGATAGCAGCTGAACAGTTATTAAGGATGTGGTCTAATGTATGTGTGTCTTCATGGTAAAAGGAGCAAAATTCTTTTGCAACTAACCCCCAGTTTTCATGTTTTTATTAGCGGGTAGAACAATTACACTGGTCTGCGAAGTTTTACAATTTAAGTATGTGATAGCTGATTGTAGGGTAGTTTGCTATGCAAAATCCAAATATCATACTTATTTTGTCCAATCAGGTCAAGTTTTTATATTATGACTTTGAAAGAGAATTGCTATTAACGCCCTTTTGTGATCTTTGATACCTTTAACTTTGGATTGAGTGCTTCACCAAAACCATGGACTTCATTTAACAACTTCAGAAAATAAAGATTATACATCATGCAAAAGCTAATCATGGAAATGCTCTCCCAGCTCCTCACTTAAGTCTTCACAGTTCTTTTAATATTAGATTTCATAATGAAATCAGAAGTCGCGACAGAGATCGAAAATCCATGATGCATGTTTGCAATGAAATTCCTTATTTGCAGTGGTAATTCGTGGAATTTCATATCATACCCTTTTAGAGGAAACACACTTACTTTATCGAGAGGGCAAGGTGAAGCTGAAAATCGCTTTTTCTGAATTATTGAAGGCACTTCCTGATAGTCAGGATTTGTCAAACAAAACACTGGGGCTGTCTAGACTTTTCATTCAGTTGGGTATTGCAAACTGTTCTTGTTTATTTTTGTAGTGTAATTTTCCACATAAAAAATTAATAATAATAATAAAAACATAATAATAATAATAATAATAATAATAATAATTATTATTATAATAATAATAATAATAATTATTATTATTATTATTATTATTATTATTATTATTATGTTCAATGTTTCACTTCTCGACTTCAGTTCTTGATGTCGGTAAAGGAACTTGAAAGCAGGTAGCAACAAGCCACCAGAGGTTTCAAGTTTACTTTTCCAGTGGCTTACCAAGACTACCTTTCTTAGGATACGTGCTGATCCTAACAATGCTGTTTTTGTACAACTTCTATTTTGAGTTTTGATTAACTAAGTATACTGTTTGTCAATAAAGGTTTTATCTGTTGCGTTGACCTTCTTTTGATATTTTTATGGCTAAGAACTACCATAAGGGACATAGGTCAAAGTGTATAGAACTATAAAGCAACCCTTCTTCCGACCCCGTCCCCCAAAAAGTTCCTACTGCACCCTTGATCGAACTACAAAAAAAACAAAATAAGACGATATCGTGTATGTTTAATAGTAACTATGTAGAACTGAGTTATACTTATTCTACAAGATCTAGAATACAAACTACCTGCATATAGCCATCGGTGATACTTGAATCGAAGGCTGTAAAACGCTAATATAAGTTACCTTGCAGACATAAGATTGCAAATTAACTTGCTTAATGTGCAGTAATAATTATGTCATATCGTTACTTTTTTTTTAGTTTTAACGTCATTTTTCCCCAGCAATTGGGGCTCAGACGGTGCCCTTCATATCGTTACTTGAACTTTAAAAATTCTAGACACTCGTCAAGAATGTTGAGCAGGAACATGAATGTGTTTGAATAATTCGCCAGGTAAAGTTGAATAAGATCAAACAAGCAATCCAATCATGGCGTACTCTTCCCACTGCAAAAAAACAAAACCCCGTGGATTGTCAAACGACTTCCAGTACTGTAGTTGAAGCAGGTGTGTGTCAGGATTTTCATGCCTCATTGTTGTTTTTGACAAACAATTGAAATTTCAACTTAAAATATGAAGTACCCAATCAGAGAAAATAAGGTAGCAACTTTTTTGCAGACAATCATCAAACTAGCGCAAAATAACCAGTAACCTTACAAAGCCATTGTCATTCTAGAAATTTCGACAGACATGTTAAATTATTCTATTCTAAAAAAAGACTGAAGAGGAAGAAATAAAAGCATTGAAATCCTATGAACAAAGCTGATGGTTATTAAATTATTAGTTGAACAGCTGCACAATGATAAATAATAAGAAACTGAAAAACGAATTTATTCTTATACTTCGAGTGAGTTAATGTGTAATTAAATGCTTATCCCATTCTCTTGTTATCAAAGCATTATTCTCAGTCAAAGACAACCAGGATGTCCGCAATAACATCTTGGTGATTCAATCAGCAAAATCCACCTGGTTTTTTTTTTTACTGTTTTGAAGTGTGACTTGTTGGCTGTTTCCTGACCCAATCATTTGGTAAACAATTTTTTTTCAGTTAACACTGCTGGCCTACTTAGGAATTCCAGGTCCATTTCAAATTGAGCTTGTACTTTATCCTTTTAGCGAACCCTTTGTTTAAAACCACGATAAAATATAAATGATTGATAATGTCTGGCTTGATCTGTTGTTCAAACAATTATAAACGGCATGCTTTCTTCATTAAAAAAATATTCTTTCTTCATATATCATACAATAAAATGATCTATATTTTCTGTTTGCATGCAGTTTTAGCTACGAAAGAAATAGCAAACCATCTGTTTGTTAATTCTAAAAGGAGTAAGTTTTTGCCTACAACAAAGTAACAATAGAATATTGATAAATTAAAAACAATAAGCTTTGACCGAGAACATTTTGGAATCGATATTATCAATTTTCTACAGCAAACCCTCTTGATATGAAGCCACTTCATTCTTTAATAAAGATAAGATATCTGAGCACTGGTATTAAAAAGTGATCTTTTGCCTTAATTTCTTCAACTGAAACTACAAAAAAATATTTAATTCATTCCACCTAGTAGCAGAATTTCAAAATATTATGGTCTACTTCTTCTCAATATTGTTTAAATGAGGGAATAGCTCCAGTTAAAAAATAGGTTTCTTTTTAATAGTTTTCCGGTTTAGAAAAGTTTTAATCACAAAGATATATATAGAAAGAGATAGCGAAAGCAGTTCCTCTAAAAATGTTTTCACATGAAACGCACACAAAAAAGGCACTCCTGTGAAAATTTTGACAATTAAGCTTTCCATTGTCAACTCTCAAAATAGATCTTCAGCCTGCACGTTTTTTGGTGTGATCTCTGTGAGACCAGCTATTTTCAAAAGCGTTTCCCCACAATTTTTAATTTTATAAGTCAATGATCTATAAATGGTTCCATTGTAGACCGAATAATGATAAAGAGGAGCCAAGAAAACAGTCTAAAAAATTTGACAGTCAAGATTTCAATTATCAAGGTATTAAAATAGATTCTCGGGTTGCCGTTTATTTCACTATGATCTCTTCAAGGCCACCTATTTCCAAAACAACCTTTTAAACTGTACCCTCCCTTTTTCTAACCCCGTAAACCAATTATCCATTGGGCGTTGACTGTTTTCATTGTTTTAAAATATGGAGGTGTTTGGGGGTTTTTTGTGGGGGAAGGAAGGTTTTTTTTTCATTGCTAAAAATGATGATTTTATTAATTGTATCTTTGTGTCATAAGAGTACTTTCGTTAAAATAAAGGCCCGTTTCGAAATTTGTAATTAATGCTTTTTGTATTTTCATTTTTCAGAACGAAAAATTGAAATCAAGTTTAAAAGTAAGGCTTTCATACTTCTTAGAAAGCTGGTGAACTATTATTTGCAGAAAACTTGCTTTGTGATAAGAGCTGATGTTATCATAACGGACAAATCAACACTCCACCTCTACTTCTACTGTACTTCTACTGCTACAAGTACTACTACTGCTATTACTACTACTACTACTACTACTACTACTACTACTACTAAACTGCTACTACCTTTACTATTATTACTGTTAATTTGCTCTTCAAAGTATGGTGGTGGGGTCTAAGAGAGACAGAGAAGAAGGAGTAGAAAGGGGGGCTGTGAGAATAATTTAATGGTAAACAAATGATTTTAACCACAGTAGTGACAGTACGGTGGTGGTAGCAGTAGTTGTAGTGGTAGTAGTAGTAGTAGTAGTAGTAGTAGTAGTAGTAGTAGCAGTCGTAGCAGTAGTAGTAGCAGTAGTTCTAGTAGTAGTAGAAGTTCTAGTAGTAGTAGCAGCAGTAGTTCTAGTAGTAGTAGTAGTAGTAGTAGTAGTAGTAGTAGTAGTAGNATTACTGTTAATTTGCTCTTCAAAGTATGGTGGTGGGGTCTAGGAGAGACAGAGAAGAAGGAGTAGAAAGGGGGGCTGTGAGAATAATTTAATGGTAAACAAATGATTTTAACCACAGTAGTGACAGTACGGTGGTGGTAGCAGTAGTTGTAGTGGTAGCAGTAGCAGTAGTTCTAGTAGTAGTAATAGCAGTAGTAGTAGCAGTAGTTCTAGTAGTAGTAGAAGTTCTAGTAGTAGTAGCAGCAGTAGTTCTAGTAGTAGTAGTAGTAGTAGTAGTAGTAGTAGTAGTAGCAGCAGTAGTAGTAGTAGTAGTAGTAGTAATAGTAATAATAATAATAATAATAATAATAATAGTAGTAGTACTACTACGATTTGTAGAAATGATTTAATAGTTGTTGTGGCAGGTAGACTGGTAACTTTGGTAACAGTGATATAAAAATTAGTATCAGTGAAGGTAGTAGCAGCAAGAGTGATTGAAAATGACTTTAGAACCGCAGGCACTGCCATAATAACAGCAATAACATTTTGTTGTTGTGATAGTCAGTTATTATGGTAGGTTGAAATTACATGAAATACTTACCAAGAAAAAAAATGCCAACCAGAACTATTTTTCAAGTTGACTGTTACAATAGATTTCTAACAACACCGAATAATATAATTATACAAACTAAAAACCTGAAAGAGAAAAAATAAACTGTGTAACTTAAAAGTACCTTAGATGAGCCATAATCAACTTTCTAGCCCAACTCGTTTACAGAAAAGTTGTCTACACATCCCTAATTTTAAGTATTCTACTAAAAAAAGAGGGGGGAGAGAGAAAAAGAAAGACAGAGAGACAGACAAAGCCAAGCTACAGAAGAAAAAGTGGATACGGGAAGGGGTCCTTTTACTCAATATAACAACACTGTTAAAAAGACATTTCCAGCATTTCAGGCCCTTCTTATTAAAAGAAAAATATTTGAGAGCCTTAATGGAAATTCAATCAATAAAAATGTACATACCTGTACATGTTTCATCGGTAACATATGCTCTAGGGATAAATCCTTCTTTTCCATCTTTGTCTTGTACCCACAACCAGTCTTGCTCTGAGTCACTTATTAAGGTTACAATATCTCCTTTCCAAACAGTTAAATCTTGATCCTCGTCTTGAACAAAATTG
Organism: Morbakka virulenta; assembly: GCA_003991215.1. Classification (NCBI taxonomy): domain Eukaryota; kingdom Metazoa; phylum Cnidaria; class Cubozoa; order Carybdeida; family Carukiidae; genus Morbakka; species Morbakka virulenta. The sequence goes on from RDPX01000041.1 coordinate 1,510,639, forward strand.
CGCAGTACTAAAAGAGTGGCTCGATTTGTACATAACTTATCACAATCACAAGATGGAGTTTCTTTTGTTATTTGTTTTGGTTCAACAGTAGCCTGTTTAAAGTCTTCATGTCCTTTGAAATAATCTGTACTGAAGTAACGTTCCAAAGGAGCCATAGGAACATATTGATTGGAACTAGAAAAAACGTCACTCATAGGCACCCTGGGCAAAGCGTTGGTTTCGCTGTTGCAATGTGAGCAGTCACATTCATCTTGTTGCCCTACGTATATACCAGAGTCAGATCTGTCTTCCCGATTGCAGTCATTTACATGAGTTATATTATTCTCTTGTTGGTATTTATGTATTGGTGAGTTATTGTGTCCAAATATGGCTTGAACAGGTCTAACACTATGATTTTCAGGCTTCTTCCTTTCGACTTTTTCGTCGTACCCAGTCTCGTATTTTTCGGGAGGTCTTTCTATATTTTCAAACTTCTTGAGACCACATTCAGAATAACAAATTCTGCAACTTCGTCCACATACACCACTTGCATGTCTTTTATTTTTAGGATTTTCATTTGGGTATTTATATGACATATATTTATGGCTCTCTACATCCGTATTTTTCTGTTGGTTAAAGGACATTTTGTCTATTGCCTCACAAACAGCAGTGTTTATGAAATGCTTCAGTTGATGTGATTTCTTCTCTTTGATTTCTTTATTCGGTTCTACGTGTCCACGAAGTCCTTGCATAGTTTCTTCCCCATCATACTGATATTCTCTATACATTTGTTTACGTCTCTGTCTGATTTTTTTTGCATCATATCCTCGGCAACATCTTATTGGTATATATCCAACAAACCCGTCACTGGTCTTGGCACGGATCCATCCTTTTTCACGGCCAAGATATTTTACTATCTCACCTTTAGAAACCGGTAGTTCTCTCGGAGAAGCAGCATAAAAATCCTTTGTGATTTCAAGTAAAGTCCGTCCAAGATGAATTTCCTCTTTGTTCTCTTCCCTTACTATCCTATCGTCCATTTTATTCTTATCCCTTTCAAAAAATACTTTATCAAGGAATCAAAACATACAAACTCGTGATACAACGCGTCTAAATCTATTATGTCATCCACTGCTTGCTTTTAATTATTCATTACAATTTGGTTTTGAGGGTTACATATTTCTTTGCCAATTTAAGGTGATGCGTAATTAGGTTTAACGATTTCGTGCAAGTAGACTCTTAATGATGTACATATCTCCTTGGTATTTTTAGTGAATCAGCTGCTTTCATTTTGGTTACCCAGAGTCCAGAGGTAACTTCATATACAAAAGTTTGTTGCCAGTAATATTCCTTCGTGAATTTCTTCGAAACACTGGAACTAAAGAAAAACCGATTCCGGTGGAAACCATCAAGTAAAGAATTTGGATTCTAAGGAAACATTGCTTGTGAATACTTTTCAAGAATATTCTGGTGCTTGTGTAAACACTTATTGTAAGAATTGTTTCGCTTGTTCAAGTCCAAAAGCACTTCTGTATTTAAAGATGTTGCTTTTTACCTCAGTCTTATTTTCTCTGAAGAAAAACCTGCTTTGCCTGGCCTGACATGTTTCTTAATCTAATTCAAAACTTACCGTGTCATTTTCTGCTTACATGTAATCACTTCTCTCCAGTTAAATCCTTGCTCAAATAATTACTCTTAAAAGAATGAAAGTTAATGCTACTTGTTATTCTTTTTCAGTAAGAAGACATCTGTTTCCTTTTATTCCAATGATTTAACATGACAATAAGTTCTCTTCTATCATTTTAGTACTTTTGACAAAACATTTTACTGAATTGACATTACACACCTCAAAAGTATTCCAACATCATTGCATAAGGGATTTAATATCGAAATTCAGTCTATTCTCGCTTATGAATTCTCTACAGACTTTGATTAAGACGTTTCAAAAAATAAAGAAACAAGTATGACAATATCCAATTTTGTTTCTCAGTAGCAGCTATTCAACTAAAGATTAATAAGCTGAATGCTTGATCTTGATAGTTTTTAGCTCTTAAAGCAATGAAGGATGAATTGTTGTGCAATGTACTTTCAGTCTTCAAATAGTTTCGGATTTCATCTGTTAAAACCAATAACAAACAGCAGCACAAATTTTGAGCGAAACTCGACTCTTGAAAGTAGTAAAAATCAGCTGGTGCCGAAATTTTTTTATTTGATTTAATATATCAAAAATCCTTAATAACATAACCGACTTCATTAAAAATTTCAGTCGATTTCTCCACATACTCCTCCTCCTCCTCAGGTGCCGTGTCCTCGCAGAACGTTGGCGGTCATGCTTTTCCACAGGTCCCTGTTTTTTGCTGTCCTCAGTAGTTGCACTTCACTCGTGTTGGTGTACTCTGCTATGCTCTTCATATATGTCCTTCTTGGTCTGCCTCTTCCTCTCATTCCCTGCACTTTCCCCGTCAGCGCCAGTTCTTCAAGGCCTTCTTTCCTTATCACGTGTCCTAGGAAGGAGAGCTGTCTCTTCCTGATGGTGAGTAGGAGGTGCTTTTTGTACCCTGCACGTCTGAGGACTTCGGCATTCGTCACCCGTTCTGTCCAAGAGATTCGTAACATACGTCGAAGCATCCACATTTCTGTTGCCTCCAGAGACTTCTCTAGTGCTGGTGTTAGTGTCCAGCATTCGCAGCCATATGTTAGTACCGGNATTTTGTTTCTCAGTAGCAGCTATTCAACTAAAGATTAATAAGCTGAATGCTTGATCTTGATAGTTTTTAGCTCTTAAAGCAATGAAGGATGAATTGTTGTGCAATGTACTTTCAGTCTTCAAATAGTTTCGGATTTCATCTGTTAAAACCGGTAACAAACAGCAGCACAAATTTTGAGCGAAACTCGACTCTTGAAAGTAGTAAAAATCAGCTGGTGCCGAAATTTTTTTATTTGATTTAATATATCAAAAAAATCCTTAATAACATAACCGACTTCATTAAAAATTTCAGTCGATTTCTCCACATACACTAAACATTTTTCTCGAAATTTACACTAATCAATCATTGTTACATTGGGTCAAATAAAATTTGTTAAGTACGAAAAGAACACAGCAGCTGGTCTGAACTTTTGTTTCTTGGCAATTCTTTCCAAAACTGGAATCTCTCGTTAAAAAATGGGACCCGCCCTTTTGTTATCTGAAAGTAAGTCACAACTGCCATCATGTTATTTTGTTTCATTGAATCGACTGACGATTTCAATAACCAGTAATCACATGCCAATTTCACAGGCTTCTTTCCAGCTGCTGTTAGACTTTTGTGTCTACAGTGTTTTTAATGTCATGGCATCGATCATCTTGTTAGGAAATGATAAACTCAGTAAAAATTCAAGTCCTTCCTTTGGTTTTCGTTATGAAAATGCTTTATTGCCATAAGCTCTTCAGGATACTTTTCAATCAAGCGCATTACCCGCTCCAGCAATCAACGGCAAATCAAAAGACCGATGCACTTTTAAGCCAAGTTGGCTTAAAGTGAATAGATTAACGAAGGCCTGCGTGTGTATTTTAGAAATTCTAATAACTGAACAAAACGCACATCAGTAGGCACCAAAATAGAACGCCTTCAGAAAACATCTCACAAATCCGATTCATGAATCAAGAGAGCGAATGAAAAGCTCGAAAACTGGTCATCTAATTCCGCGACGATGGCTTTGCTGCAAAAAGTTAGTCTCGTCTTGGTACTTATATAGCTGCAGAGCTCTCGGCTTTGATATGGGCAATGGAACGACAAGGAACTACGAATCGTTTGAAACGTTAGCATAAAAAGGTAACATGGATGATTTATGTCTTAGCGGCATTTTGGGTCCCTTTGTAATCAACAAGAGTTTCACCAAGTGAAGAAAATAGGGTAAGGAGGTATTCGAGACCCGACGCAAGCAAGTAAACATTCCGTAAAAATCATTGGAAAACTGTGGCAAATTAGTAAATGCAAAAGCCAAACTACCCCTTTCAACGCACAATACGAGTTTCAAAAAAAGTTCAAGATTGTTAGCGACAATGAAAAATGCTTTTTGCGGAGGTGGGTGGAGGGTGCAACTGAGGACTCGCGAGACAGTGCTGGAAATCTGATCTTTAATCTAGGAAATATTCTAAATCAACCGAAAGGCATTTTATTTCTGGTCCCAATTACCGACTTATCAAGATAAGCCAACATTCAAGGCCACCAGTATCAAATTTGGAATTTCCAGCACCAGCAGCCAAAAACGTGATTTGAAGTACCGTCCCATTAGTTGAAGTTGGTCTAAATTTCACTGTTACCCTTTCTTGTTTCGCTGTATCCTGAACAGAAGGAATGCTGCACGTGTGACATCTAATTATGTCACAATACTTTTTACAAATCACTTCGTTTGCAAATATTTTGTGCAGAATTCACAACCAATTTTATTCTGCTTTTGTACTTACTCCTAGGTTTTACGTCTTCTTTTCCCAGCATCTGGGGTTTGACGCCTTTTTGTCTCTTCTGTGGTGGAGTTGATGGCACTTCTCCATGCAACACGATCAGCAGCCAGTTCCTCCTTGATGTTCAGTGAGGCAAGGTCGAATTCGATGTTGTCCATCCAACGCTTTTTGGGGCGACCACGAAATTTCCCTTCCACGTCAGAGGTGAGCATTCTGCCTAGGCCATAACTCCGGTATCTCTTAAATAAAATGATGGCCAGAATCCACAAAAATTTGTTAAACAGATAAAGAATTTTTTGCGGGCATTGTTCAATTAAAACTAGTTGGCTAATGCAACCACGGTTTAATTCACCCCTTCTACTAGTGTGAACTTCCGATATTCCAGCAAATGCGCACAGCAACCTCTTGTGCTTACATGTGTAAATAAAATTCGAAGCAATTTCGACAAAAAATCTGATTGGTGTATATTTTATGCGCGTGTGGGTTTTTTTTGTATTTATCGTATATTAACTTAACGCCGAAACGGATAGATCCAGTAAAATCTAGAGCGCGAAGTTGCGACCCCTGATTGCCGAGTTTTGGCAACAATCTACTGCACAGTAAGTGTCCTAATTGAAATGTAAAGCTTCAAACTGGCTGCGAGTGCATTTAAAACAAATGCACTCTCTGATTTGCGTAAATGGTACTTTAGGCAACCCTGATTTAAATTATTAATGCATCTGTTGATCAGAACGGTGTTCTACAAACAAATTTTGCCTTGTAGTTTTTGAGGTTCCCGTTAAAAGAAGCAAGTAGTTAATTTGAGCAAGCGTCAAAGGAGCAAGTAGTTAATTTGAGCAAGCGTCAAAGGAGCAAGTATACGTATATATGTATATATGTCTATATGTATATATTGCAATACAATAGGATGTACATATACAAGGTCTATCTGTACATTTGTATCTTGCTACAATGTACGTCCACCGTCCATGTACATACATCTGCGTATGCATGTACATGTATGCAATTATTGGCCAACTATACAATGTACGCCATAGTATAACACAATTCATGTACATGTAGATGTACATGATGCAACTTGCTCTATTTCAACTTGCTCCTTTGACACTTGCTCTAATATACCACTTGCTCCTTTGTAACTTGCTCCTTTGTACGTCCACCAGTTTTTGAGGTAGCGTTCTCAATTCAATTTGCAAGCGCACGTAAGAACTCGACCTAATGAGGTCTTTACAGAAAACACATTTAAGAAAACAACGATATTCAGCAACTTTAAATTGATTTTTCTTAACCCTACTTCAAATGCTTAAAAAAAAAACCCGTTTACTGAAACATTGACTTCCGGTGGAGCTGTTGCGATTGATATTCCCACCCAATCTCAGTCCCCCCAATATATACACAACCCTTTTCCCTGTTAAACAAAACATCAAAACAAACGTTGACCCCCTATACACTAGCTTCCATTCATGACATTAACTAAAAATATAATACATTACTGTAAAATTTATAGCTACTATAAGGTCAACAATGTATACCGAGGGCCAATAACATTTGGGGTAACTTTTTTACCGACGTAAGCTTAGCAACTATCGTATTCATCAAACAGAATGTAAATATATTTGTTTACATGGGCCAAACTAATGGGAGCTCGTGTGCGTGCCAAGACGCAACCGGGACCCATCAATTTTTCTGATGTCCCGACGATAAACAACAATTCCACTCGAAGAAATGCTGTTATATTAACATTTGGAAAAAGTATTGGTACAGCTCCAGACCTCAGCCAATTAGTTTGAATGAAGTGCACTTGAAGTACCCGTAACTCAATCTCGCAGAATCAAAAAACATTGTTGATAACTTAACACATTTATCTTACTGTTTTTGTAGATGGTGTGACAAAATCTGTACAAAGGTAAGCTGTTCTAAAAAGCTCAAAATTTACATATTTAACTTTAATTTCTAACTTACTATATTACTATTACACTCGATATTTAAAACCAAGCTAGTTAAGCCGGCTATTTACATTTTATGAAACATACATGTGGAGTATTTTGACTGAAAAACATCAACCTAGTTTATGTAGCCAAAGTCCAACTGCAAAGCTATCGAGTACAAGATACTCTGCTCTATGCTTGCCTGAATTACTGACCGGGACTAGCTATTGAGAAATAAATGAATCCACCTACGCCTGTATGGCTACCTGGATATAAACTCGAAAATAAATTCAAAATAATTTAAATTAAAAATTTCCAAAAAAATCCCCCAAAACTAAAAACCCGCCCCAGGAAATAACAATTTTCAAGACATCTGCAGTCCGTGTTACATTAGTGTAGTGACTTAACAAATCCCGGCACAATACCCCCACAAATTGTTTTAATTCATATTAAACAAGATGTAAAAAAAATCAAACATTGAACTAGCGTACATGAAAGAATTGTAGACGGGCGTCCTAACCTATAAATGTCCCAAGAGACCACAATCGTTGTGGCGAAACAGCGAGTGTTCATCAACATCAATTTTCCAAGGACAAGAGAAAGAAACTTCTAGCCCTCTATGTTGTCGGTACCAGTTTGGGTTCAACCTCTAACACGAGCTATTTTTAAATGACAAATCGAGCCGGTCGATTTGCTGTTGCACTGTTCACCACTCTTCGAGGTTTCAACAGGCCGCGACTTTCCAGTTCAGGAAACCTTTTAGTCCCAACAATAATGGATCCCAAAATCACGTCGACGTCGTCGTACAGTATACCAAAATTAAAGTGCGAGTTTTGGGCAGGTGCAAACGGCAGAATTGACGATTCAACGGGGCCAGAACTATAAAAGCACGTTAAAACAGAAAAAAAACCATAATGCACAAACAATCAGTCAAGACTAACTGTATAGTACCCATAAAAGTAGAATTTCTTAATCACGTCTGGCGGTTTCTAGTTAACTTGGGTCTTTAGGCATAAATCGAGGGGGAGGCGTTACTTGTCAACCCATTATACTGGTAGATTGAAGTTCTCCCCCCTCCTTACTTTTGAGAAACCGTAAGGCATGGGTAGAAAGCACGCATAAATTTCTCTATACTGCCTGATTGAAATATCTACCAAAAGAACTCTTCTTCGACATAACAGTTCCATATGCTTAACTGAAAAAAATATCTAAAAAATGCCAGTTTCCTCCTTTTCCTCTATGATTCTTACTCCTTTTCACTTGTAATTTTAAATCGGGAGGGGAAGGTCATGGGATAATAGCCTATACCGCCAGATGCAAATACCTACCAAAACAACTCTTCTATAGCATTAGTTTTTTAAGGTTAACCCCCCAAACCCCTCTCCTTTTTCGTCTACTCTTTCGCCAGTTACTTCTGTTCAAGTATATAAAAAGCTAAAAAGTTCAATAGTTTTACATGCAAATGCGCAACTTGTATACCACCATGTGGAAACTCACCGAATCTTTACACCAAATTTACACTAATGTTGGAACAATACGGTGGCCGACACCTTCTCTTGCTTCAATTTGTTTCATAACAGCTGCATTTGGTTGGGTGATTCTGGCCATTCTCTAAAAAAGTAGAGTTAAATTGAAAATTGAGTTAAAACCGAACAATTCCTATAAAAAAAAAAGATAACTGAATAAAGGCACGTCAGCATATTTACTGCATGTACAGTTAAAAGCTGATGTAAAGACAAGTACTTTTACCAGTACTCTAATCTGCTACAAATATATTTTGTCTTCTTTTCCCGTTGTATAATACACACCAACATGATGTACTTCCTCATACAAATCTTTTTTGATACTGCTATCTTCAACCTCTCCCTTAGCCTAAAATAAGATGTATCCAAAAATGCAACTCTTGCCTTTTCCTCCGATTGCCATGCAGTACGAACAATGATCTACTAGGTAAGACCCTTTACAACCAAAACCAATATTTCAACATCAAACCGCACCCATTGCTAGCTAACGTCTAGCAGGAGCTAATTTTTGGAAAATATATTACACGGGTTTAAATTATACACGCAGCATCTTCTTTGTGAAAAAACTTTGAAATGTAGCGAAGGTAATAAAACAATTGAAAATTACAAATACTCAACTAATAATTACCTCGGTGAAGGAGCCATTTGTCACTGAAAAAACCGCAAAGAAGCCAATGGGGATACAGATCATGGAACTCAACGCAAGCATCCAACCGAAAGCTTCAGCCCAATCAGGGTACTTGTACTTGTTATACGAGACTCCATCCCATTTTGCCAAACTAAAAATGAACACCCCAGTTATAACCAGTGGTGTAAAGTATTTCCACATAAAACTCCAGTAAATACTTGGTCTAATTCCAGTCATCATCTGTATATTGTCACGAAGTCTCTCTGTACCGTACAACCATCCAATACACATCACTTCGAAAAAGGCCAGAAACAGAAGAGATATACCACCCGACTGCCAATCAAACAAATTGAGGACGTAGGCACCACCCTGTTAAGAAGAGAAAAAAGTTACGAGATTTAATACACAAGAGTCATCGGTTATTGGTGTATATATAAATATATACAACACAACAAAAATTATATATACACAGTAGATATAAAGAATTAGTGTTGTATCGACGTTGAATAAATATTGCCACTACTTGATCAAAACTGCAGCTATCTCGATATAACTTGCTATTGCAGCCAGAGCACTTTTCAATAAAAGACGAAGATCCAGCAACTGTACCAAAAAACAAGAACGTCTCGTCCCTTACAAGTGAACTACCAAAACGATTAATTTACATACATGTCCATTACAGAGCAGAAATGACTAAAATCAAGAAAAAATATCTAAAGACAACTGACGCTAAAAACTACAATTTAAATGCGACTTTTAGTTGCTATCTACCATACTATCAAGAGTTCCTTTTTTTGGCTACCCTGAAATAAAAAAGCTCCAAACTTTACTTGTCTGCACAGCCGCAATCTGTCCGATGTAACCCAATCTTCCAATTGTGATAGCAATGCTTACCTGGGTAACGTTTGTAAGACCAACAAAGTAGCACAAGATGCACGTTATAAGAATAAATATTTCTTTGTGCTTTCTCAAGGTTCGGTATTCGTCAACTAAACCAGTGACAACACATTCCATCATACCAAACTGACTGTCCAGTCCGAGTGTTAGTATCATCAAGAAGAATAAGACTGCCCAAAGTGTGGATAACGGCATCTGTGAAATGCCTTCTGGATAAGCAACGAATGCCAGACCTGGACCTACAACAAAGTCAAACGATATTGAGGATAAGTATGGATACTAAAAAACACTGCAGTTTCAGGCTAACAATAATACAAGACACAAAAGCTTTTCTGAGCTGACCTCAGGCTCGTACCGAGAAAAATTTAGACTACTAAATATCTTACGCTTTTCAAGATTTTAGCCCGTTACTACCACTCTAAGGGAAGCTCCGAATGTGTATGTGGGTCTTGGGGGCTTTTAGCATCCAAGAAGGATATTTACAGCATGTTTCTGCGATCTCTCCACGCAGAACATCTGGGGGAAAATATTAACAATGCCGCTTGAGCTTTGACAACATTCAAAGGCGGTACAAAACAAGGCTTAGAATATCCTATTCGCTTCTTAAGTAAACTGGATTACAAGACCAAAGTGTTGTGGAAGAGTATTTTATTTCAATTTATGGCAATGAATAAAAACCTGCGTTTACCTGAACTTGCGACTTTATCAACTGGTACATTCAGTTCTTGCGACATGAATCCCAGAACACTGAAGATTACAAATCCTGCAAATATACTTGTGCTGCAGTTGATAAGAGACACTGTAACCGCATCCCTAGTGAATGAAATAAGGGAGAGAATCCACTGAATTAACTGGAAATAAAAACTTACTGTACCTTTTTAAACTAATGTAAATGACTCCAGTATTGCTATTGTGCTTTAGATACCTTTCCCAATTAACACGATCTCATATCTATTTCAATGCACAGAACTATCATGACGTAAATGCGGTCACATTCTAACGTCTTTCCACCTATTTTTTAAAAAAATGGTCTATATTTTGTATTATGTTACAACTTACCTACTTGTATATATGGTCACAGCAAATTTTACCGATAAATTGGCACAATTTTTTCAGGTGAAATCTGAATCTAGTTCAGTTATTTAAGAATTTAAGTCCTACTTCATCCTTCGCCTTGTTAGTGGCTTGGATTGAAATGAATTGGCAGGAAGACATGAGAAACCTGGACAGACTACATCGCAGAAAACATTTCCCTTTTCTACCTAATGAACAGAAAAGAAATAACTTCAAACTCACTTGTATACATTATTATTGAATTTATTATAGCTTCCCATAGCAACCAGTGATCCAAATCCAATACCCAATGAGTAGAATATCTGACTGGCAGCTCGTACCCAGACCTACAAGACAAGAATTGCATTAACCTCTGTAGACTCTCGCCGCTTTTGTAACGTAAATTTCAATTCAAATTTTAAATGGTAAATGTCATTATACTACATTATATTGAATGCAGAGGAATTAAATTGTCTGCTTAAAGTACGTGTTCATACCTTGTGTAGTCCCTTCTGGAAGCTGATCAGGTTCTCAACGCTTTTTGGTTTGTTTTAACTGTTTACCTGCTTCATTGTCGATAAACACCCTTTCACTAGCAATATATAGAACAAAATTTGACGATTTCCTATTGACTTACAAGGTGATTGTCAATGCTTATACCTCAAGCATGCCAATGCATTAAAGTACAATACGGACTATTCGAAAACGGTCTATATTCTCTAAATTACGTCGCTCACTTTTTTCTGTGGTGTGTACACCGCAAAATGACAATATACGAATAGGGAGTACAATTGGGATTCTGCTCCACTTCACATGCGGTGGAGTACATTGTTCTCTCCACAAAATTGGGTAACAGCTGGGTTTCTTTCAGCTACAAGATGTACACGGATTATATTTACTTAACTACAACAAACTGTTATACCTGGATGACAAAAGACAACTACTTACCACCGGCTTACTCAGTTTCTCGAAGTCTGGGTTCAAGTAATACTTTATTCCTATTTCTGCACCAGGCAGCGTGATGCCACGAACGAAAAGTACGAAGAGGACAACGTATGGGAATGTAGCAGTAACATAGACAACCTGAAAATTGAAAATAATCTAACTTTACGAAGTTGATAGCAAAAGGGTATTAATTTAACCACAAATTTGTTTACCAAATACTGGCAACCCCCTATTTTTGTAACCATTAAACTGAACACAATCTGATACTAAAAATAATTATTTCAGATTAGCTTCAATTAAAAAAAGGAAATATGAAATCAGAGCCCAAACGGGGCAGGCAATAATAATCGTTTTCACGTTTGGTAAGATTAGTCAAGTCACATCTTAAACTATCTTAAAAACTGTGCTTTTAAACCCAACAGCCAGAGCCTCGAAGGTGCCGATGCTCTATGCTGGTTTGCTCTGAAAGTGTTACAAAATATTATATCTAGTGAAGTACAGTGTTGAAACACTGAGATCAATATAACAATCGTGTTTATTTAGAGTTAAGTTAGACGGGTCATATTTTTATATCTTAAACACATGGTTTTGAACCCAATAATCAGTGTCTCATGGACTGCGAGGCTTTATTCTGCTTTGTTTGAAATCTTTAAACTGTCTTAAAATATATTACCTACATAAGTAAATTTTTGAACATGTACTGTACAAACCTTTCCAGACGATTTGACACCCTTCCACATACAGAAGTAAATCAAAATCCATGCAAGTAAAAGTGCAAGAGCCAACTGCCAGCGAACTTCACCAGGGTAATTAATGCCATCCGATAGTTCCAAGACATGTCTCCTACAAAAATCAATGTCAACAGACCATAAAACAACTGGGAAATGTACATTACATTAATGAAACATATTGACCAACAAATTAATAAATAAGTAGCTCCGAATGATTGTAGAAAAGCAGTGTTCTGATTTATCTTTGGCAGAATGTAAACAATTGGTGGCATTGAATACTATTCACGCTCCAACCAATGGGACAACTTTTAACTACAAACTTCTCAACTACTACTGTAATTTTTGACAAATAAAAAGGGCTTTTGTTTAACAAAATTAAACAGTTAAAAGTATAACCATTTCAAGCTGCCAGCACCTTAACGTTATTTCATAAAACTTAAATCAGTTTTTGAGCGAAGTCCAACAAATACCCGATGTTTTCTTAAGAGTTCGTGTGCCAATGTTATTGTGCATCAAGTTTTAAAAACAAGCCATTTAAAGCTTTTATCGACATGTCTAATACGCCACTGTTGACACTACTCTCTTACTCGGAGAATTACACGGATTGCAAACTCGAAACGCAGTACAAAAAACAAACTTCTAATACAGTAAAATTTAAGGAACTTATTCTGCCTTAAAAACTAACTGGATCCTAGCAAAACAACAGCCAACGCTAAAAGTTAACTTTTCCAAACAGGCAAATTCACATAATCATTCGCTCAGTAGAATTAAGTTAACACCCTACGCAACTCGTTTTTGGGGCAGTCAAAATACACCCCCAAATATTACAGTTCACGACTTCTCGAAGTAAATCAACGCCATTTAAGCACCTAGTACTAAGCTTTATTCGAAGAATCGGATAAAAGATATTTTTTCCCCTCAGGTAGAAAATCCAGCCAACTTGTTTCTTTTTTTTCGTAACAGATTTTCTATAACATCATATTTGGTAGAATTTACTTTTTAATTCTTGCCCTCTATTCTTACCAATAAAATATAATTTTACTTATTTACCACACCAAAACTGTCTTTGACTCAAGTTTATACGCGAAGAAAAGCAAAACCATTCCCATTTTTCCATTAAAATTAATTGGGAATATGTTAGGCTCTCTACTACTACGGAGAGTTTGATACAGTACGATACTATCAATAAATCACACAAACCCGGCAGGATCATCAGAAAAATAGTCCCATTAAATGGTACTCGGGTACCCTTTCTTCCAAAAAGGAATATTAATACAACCCCTGGCGTAATATATAAGATTATCAAGTAATTCGTTATTATTTTCTCGGATTAATCCAAGATCAGTTAGTTACTCTCCTTATGCCTGCCTCGCGGTTCTGTTACCAAGAGTATAACTACGCCATCAAGTCATTGCATACATGACATTAAAATTCTTGGTCTGGCGTCGTTGCTGTTTGTAAGTGGCCAAGTGTTGTTTTTTCTCTAGTCAATATTATGTTTAATCTACTGCAGTACTTTCCCTACTGTAAAAAGAATATGTCCAAACAATAACATCAATCATTCACTTTTTCAAGACATCCCGGGATTATGCCGCGTTTGTGTAATTTGGGCGTTACTGACACTATCAGCTCTGTAATTATGCTCCCCAAAACTAAGCAAACTCACATTAAAAAAAACTTTCAAAGATTGCAATAAATTAATGTTACTTTCCACTACCAATTTCAATTAAATTAATCCAAATTAACTAAATGAATTACTTCCCGAGTTTATTAATGGCATGCGTTTAAACTGATGGAGTAGTAGCTTTTAATTCGTGAAGATAAGTTTCGATAGTTTGGGTCCTCTCTACTCCCATTTTCAACTCATTGGCATGTGAAAGTGGTACTTGCACAGCTATGGCTACATTACAAAGATGCAGTCAACTGGCTTATAGTCCTTATTGTTTTCTCGTACACATTGCTTGCTTCTGATTACGACGTGGTGCTTACTTAAAACAGCAGAATAATCATAGTCACTATTTGAAACCGACTGCCATTTTTCTTTATTCAGTAAAAGCTAAAGCAGCTGTACCAACAAATGTACATCAAATTCGGCAACCCTCTGTTAGAATAGTTTTGTAAAGAAATTTTTTCTCACAACGGATCAATTTTTCTTTCAAAACCTCAATGGAACCAAGTTACATAATGCACCATTACTATCACGTCAATTCGTCAGCCAAAACCATCATTCCAATGCGTATTTTCAAACACGTGTTGTCAAGTCATAGATGTGCAAATATCAATTTTTTTCCAGTGAAACAAAGATACATTCACTCGTACATTCTTTCTCTCTAGGATGGTAAAGCTGGTATAGCAATGTTACCATGGGCAACAATGATAAAATTCTGCAGTGTCTATGTGTAAACAGATACTATAAAATGGGGTGATGACGAGTATCAAGTCAGTCAAGAGCAAATGCTATTAAAATTTTTGCAAGTTGGTGGAAAAATCAATTATATACCCTGAAACATCGGCTACTTCTCACACTGGCAGCCACCGAGAAAATGCTGAAAATGGCGAAAGAAACAGGGATAATAACATCACAGTTAGTCAAACAGTAATTAAAGAGAATACTGGGGCTTTTCAAGTAGCTTTAACCAGAATAAATTTGATAAAATCAAAATTTAAACAATCAAAATCAATTTCTGGATTTTGGGGTCGAGAATTCCATACATATACCAATGTGATTGTTCCTATCATCTCGAGGTAGAAGTGTTGGGTCTCGAAAATCTTAAGGATTGACAATCTCCTATGATTCTGCAGGTAGGTAAGCTAAGTGTACAAAAGATGCTTTTGTCTATATTTTTTCGGGGTTCACATTTGTGGGAGTAGATGAAAACAATACTAGGTCCTGAAGCATGTATTAGCTATTTTTTTTGGGGGGGGGTGTCGTGTTAAATGGGGCACTGTGTCTTGCCATTGACAGAAATATAATTGGGCTAAAAATCAGACAACTGACAATAAAATGCACTGGCTGTATTTACGGCGTGTGACAATTTTTTTTGGAGGGGGAGAGGGAGGGGGTAGCATTAAACTACATCGAGACTTCAAACGTAGAAATGGATCAAACCGTAGAACCAACAACATCTTACATGGCTTTTGCACGGTACTTTTCCCCAGTATTCTCTTGTCAACAAAAAAAATATAACAGAACACTAAAACACTTAAAAATTCATAAAAAGAATAATTTTCTACGGGATAGCTGGGGCAGTGGGTGAAACTGAGTAAACGCAATGGCGAGGCCATATCAGTTAAGTGGCACGGGCAGGGCGCTGCGAATCGACCAAAAATTCATTCTTACAAAGGCCTCGCCTTAAACAACAGTGGGTAATACATTTTACTTAAGACCAACAAATTTTATAACAATTGTAGTAATTTAAACGAACAGACATCTATTTAAACTGTTTAATTTACTTTTTACACTCCTACTTTTTAATTCCCACAAAAACCTGGAAAAATACTCATCAAAATAACAACATTGGGCCAATTCGGCGTGAAAAACGATAAAAATTTTGACTGTACCCGTGGCACGCAAATAACGGCAATATAAAATGCAAGAGTAACAACGCAAGTATGGAATGCCATACCAACATAGAGAATGCCGGAGGAGTTTTTAACTCCGCAAATGTTTCGAATCAAAATCAGTTTGCTGCGGGCGCGACTGCCAGACGTACCGGCAAGTGTATGTCTGATGTCTGCACGTACTGCGCAATGACTAATAAAACAGGTCATCACAATACAGCAATCAGTCAAAACAACTTACTGCCAAAATTCCCCAGCAGGAGTCACTCTTTCAGTTGAAACCGTCCCGTTGAATGTGCAGTTAATTAAGGAACCACTGGCATTGAAATATGGTATAAAGTTTTCTTTGCAGCTTTGTACCCACGACGTAAGGTTGGAAGTGATATTTTTAAAGGTGATGTTGGCAATGCCCGAGCCAATAACTGGCATTGAGCCTTCCATGCAATGTTTAGTGTTCCACTTGTTCCCGCAATGTTTCCACGGAACATCAGATCTGAAAGACTCGAATAAATAATACAACGCCCAGGCAATTATGACATTGTAGTAGATCGACACCAGCAGTGACACGATCAGCATTGCATAGCCAATTCCTGGAGAAAAAAAGCGAATGAACGAGTCACAAAAAGCGTTTTAAAGATGCCTTTAACATGAAAAATCAAGCATGATGGCACGACTGCCTTTTCTCATTATAACCACTAAAACCACATCCTTGGTGGCGGTGTGAAAGATCGTGGCATAAAACAACTTAGTGTTAACACATGACCCCCTTCATCTACCCCATCTTTTGCATTAACTCTCTGCCCTTGCCCTGGTAGGAGCTTAAGTGTTCCAAATCATTCAGGGGTCCGTTGTAATCGGGGGAGAAACTCAACCCTTCATTAAATTAAAAATTAAAAGTTTGAAGTAACAATTCAATACCACACTTGTTCTAATTCTCGGCTTCTTACAACATTGATGTAGTGAGTAAATTTATCCTCTTCTGCTGAACAAATTTGAATAAAAGTGTTATTGACACTGAACTTTTTATAATTCTTTGACAGGGTAAAGTACACTGTTGATTCAATAACAACAGCATCCCTGTGGCACAACAAAGGTACATACCTGGTGTGATTTAAAGTCATTCATAACAACGTTACCATGATAACGTCAAAACCTGCTTTCAAAGATTTCTAGCTTTGGTTACTTCGTTTCCATACTGTTACTACCTTCTCTATACTCCGATACCTGTTAAACCAAGATGCGTAATAGATCCTTTTTCAATACCTGTCAACCAGTACCAATTGGCAATACGGTATGCAGTACGTATGAAACGATTTTCTGGCTTGTACACGTTCACTCATTCATTCTCAGTACGGGGAAACATACATTCTAACGATGAAGAAAGAGGTCTTACTATCTTTTCAGTATTTCTATTCAGAAAAAAAATTCTGCTGCGCAAACAAGCGAGTAGTGACAGTCGAGTGTAAAGAACATTCCTCGAAGTTTGAGGGTCTTTGTTCAGTAAAGGGCCAATCTGTATACGTTGTAGAAGCCCAATTCAAGAGAATACTGGGCCTTTTCAAGTAGCTCTAACCAGAATAAATTTGATAAAATCAAAATTTAAACAATCAAAATCAATTTCTGGATTTTGGGGTCGAGAATTCCATACATATACCAATGTTGATTGTTCCTATTATCTCGAGGTAGAAGTGTTGGGTCTCGAAAATCTTAAGAATTGACAATCTCCTATGATTCTGTGACAGTCGAGTGTAAAGAACATTCCTCGAAGTTTGAGGGTCTTTGTTCAGTCAAGGGCAATCTGTATCTGTATACGTTGTAGAAGCCAAATTTTGTCTTTTTAACAACGGTAAAAGTCAGAGCGTGGGAACAGGAAAGGAAGGTGACTATTGTCGAGGGTTAATGATACTTCTCTAACCAAAGCGGAAAGTCAGGGGTAGTTTCTATGGACTTGTTCTCCGCACAGCACAAAGCAAATTAAATAACTAATTAATAAGGTGAAAGGTTAATCCAACTTGGTTTGATCCACTTGCCTTGCATGGCTGGGCACAATGCTTTCCAACATCCAATTGGTCCCAAACTCATATATTGACCAACGGAGAGCTCCATGAAAAACAACGGCATTCCACAAAGAAACAGGAAAATAATGTATGGAAGCAGAAAAGCACCTGTAAATGCAAAAAGATGGTTCAAGTTAAAAAAATACTAACAAGGTATGGTTCAAGTTAAAAAGACACTAACAAGGTCTGTAAAGAAAGGGGAAAAAAAGAGAAAAAGAAAAGAACAAGTCATTTTGATAAGAGTGTGGGAAGTTGAGCCTTTTCTTTTCAACTGGGACTGCTCAGTCAGCGAATTTCATTGATGATGTTAATTTGTTTTTAAAACTGATTCGATCATCAAGTTTTATTTATTTACTTGTTTACACACAGCTTGTTTGGGTCATGTGAAACATCACAATAAAAATCAGTACGAAATGAAAAATCGGTTTTTGGGGGTGGTGGAAATGAAATCGATGTTTACAAGTCAGTTTTTTTTCAAGATCAACATAGATCCTATGGTTCTTTTATTTATTGTAGTGAATTTCACATTCATTAAAGTGAATTAAACAAATAAAGATGGACCACGCTAAGAAAACCAGCACTTGCAACGAAAAAAAAAGTGAAAAAAAAGACCCTTGGAATCAATCTGACAGAAAAGATTAGCTGACCTTGGAGAAACGCTTAAAACTGAAAAATCCAGCTATAACTCACGCTACAAGGAACTAGAGTATCATACAAAAAATACGAATCTGAAAACACTTCCAGTCATGACAACAACTGTCTTTAATTAATACGATTGAAAATTCGCATGAGGCGTAAAACCCCCCACAATACACAAAACCAAGTTGACTTTTTTTTAACAACAAAAACAACTTTGAACCAAGAAAATAAAACTGGTTGAGGATCTGTTAACACAAAAAGCGAAGTTCTTTGTCGAGCAATGATTTTACAAAAGCGATCGTAGCAAAGGAAATTATTCCCTGAGTTTTAGATGACGGTCAAAATAGAATTTGTGTTTCATCAACACCCGTTTTTAATGTCAATCATGACAATTTTTTTATTTTTATATCTTTGCAGGTATCATTACTGTTTACAACAATAGGAAAGGCTGAGGCCTTGAACGATAGTTTTTCTGCATGAGTTTATTTCCGTAAAGATCGACAAGTGGTTAATTGCAAAACATTGTCACCTTCAATCAAAATTTTCAGTTTTGACGGAAATTATCGCCCAAACTTCACTTCTGACGCCAACAGGGTAAATAAATAATTGGGGATCACAACTTAAAATCTTACACACAGTTGGGTGGTACCACCGGTATGGATGTGGGACTACAAATGCCCTGCTGAATTCTAATTCAGTGAAAAAGTTAAGCTGGATAACGAAAAATAACTCGGTGTAAAGATTATATTTTACCCGTCTTTAGAGAAAAAGGTTTACCGTGATATTAACGACTCCGATTGATTAAAAAACTTACTTATTTTAAGGAAGCAAATTTTACATTATGAACGTTTTTTCGCACCTACGCGAGGCATCAAGTCTGAATCTACTCGTACCTTAAGCATAGCATTGTGGCATTGAGATCGTACAAACTCAAGAATATTTTTTTGACAGTCGACAGCAAGTAGTGAGACTCCCCATGATTATAAAGGCGAGGCGGAAACCGAATAATAAATATAAAACCGCGTCAACAGCTGTTCGAAAAACTTAAGTTGGCTGGGGAAAATTCTTCTCAACACCACTTGCATCACAAAAATAAACGAGTTGCCACTACTTTGGTTAGAATCGATTAAACATAGTGTTTCAACAATTTACATACTACTACAAACTTTGTGATTTCAACACTGCCTAATTAGACAATCAAGCACTACAAAGCAGAGTTAAAGGTAAGACAACAAAAACCCATTGATTTCAAAATCCTATGAGTAAAAACCGCACTCCGATTGTCTTTGTATCTTCGAGACAAAAACTCCTTGCCAAACGACTACTGGGACACCTTGAGACTTTTACGACTGAGTAAGAGAAGTGACTCATATAATTTTAACTGACCGCGATAATAAAATCTAATATGAAAGATATTGTCTACATACCACCACCATTTTGGTAGCACAGGTATGGAAAACGCCAAATATTGCCAAGACCAACAGCATATCCAATGCAGGACAACATGAAATCAAGTTTACGTCCCCATTGCTCCCTCTCTAAGCTTTCCGAACTGTTAGAATGCTCAGTTAGTTTATCCTTTTCTTTCATACAGTAAATGCTTGAATTACTGACAGTATTTAACTCCATAGTCTGGTGATTTTTATCCTTTGGAGATAGCATCCTAAAATGATTAAAAGTAATAAAATTGAGTCTTTTACTTTCTCAGCGAACTTCTCAACCAACAACCATAAAGAAATATTTAACACTAAATACTCAAATGACCTTCACCTCAATTTAAGGACCGGAACAGCAAACAGTAATATGAATTCGGACGAATGTCTTCACGGTATTTCGATCACCAGATCTGCCTTCTACGCGAGTGGACCTGAATGAATTAAATCGTGGACGTGTTTCCCGCCTGTTTACACCTACAAACATGTGCAATATTAATAATTAAACTCAATGGAGCATGATGGGTAAAACCCTACTAGTGAAAAAACCAAAAGATCTGTCCCTTTCTCTTGAGGTTATCGGTGAAAGGATTGAATTGTTGAATAGGTAATGGTTGTCGTCAATAGAACTACGTAATCTTTATTGATTTTCAGTTAAACTTGAAACGACTGGTTCATTGGGAGGATGAAAAGAAATGGAATTTGCACTAATACCTTCATGAAATCTCATGAACTTTCAATTCACATTCCGGTCACAATAAGGAATAAGTTTTATTGAGAACGGTCAAGCCGAGAGCGGCCAGGCCATTAAATAATTAAGCATTAACTATGTATATATAGATACAGATATAGATATAGATATAGATATAGATATAGGTATAGATATAGATATAATAGATATGGATAACATAGATATAGATATTATGGATATAGTTATAATAGATATAGAATTGGATTTTTTGTATAAAGCTAAAGAATGTGAAAGACATGAAACTCTTGAGTACTGTAAAGTTAGAGTTTTTCTTACTCATATCTGATTATATAGATATAGATATATAAATGTAGATTTAGAGATAGAGATAAATAGATAGATNTACTGTAAAGTTAGAGTTTTTCTTACTCATATCTGATTATATAGATATAGATATATAGATGTAGATATAGAGATAGAGATAAATAGATAGATAGATAGATAGATAGATGGATAGATAGATAGATAGATAGATAGGTAGATAGATGGATGGTAGATAGATAGATAGATAGATAGATAGATAGATAGATAGATAGATAGATAGATAGGTAGATAGATGGATGGACGGATAGATAGATGGATGGATAGATAGATAGGTAGATAGATGGATAGATAGATAGATAGATGGATAGATGGATAGATAAATGGATAGAGATAGGCGGATAGAGGGATAGATATAAGGTAATAAAAATTTTAATTTAGAAAGTAATCAGCAGACCTTGAGAAAGAGTAAAGGACTGTTCTTTACCCCCTTCCTCGAAAGAAGAAAAACTGAAGAGTCATAAAAAGTTGTTTTTTCCTGAGTCATATTGCGTCTGTGTGAACGTAAAATGTTTTTTCTGTTCCCGTAGGAATTTCTGGTTTAAGTTTCTTGGAAGCGTGTGGTGAAATTTTCAAACGAAACAAGCGTAAAGAAACCACTAACTGTTCGTACCTGGGAGTCACCCATAAAAATTTAGTTACCATTAGCACCCTCGGGAAGGGTGGACAGTCGAATATTTTTAGACCATACAACCAGCACATATACTATTTGTGTCTAAAATTTTTGAATACTTCATATATGATGTTCTTGGGTATAAAAACTAGGTATACTGATAATTTGGACGTTTTACCACAAGTTTTTACTCCTGAACTGACTTATTGAATAATACACAACGTTTTCCTGTTACAAAGATTAATATTTATGAAGTACTGTAGAAAGTCGGATTAGAAATAAATGGCTACAGTATTTTTCTGCAGAAATGATAATAGAATGTGTCTTATTGTTATTATTATTGTTTTGCTGTAACAGCAATTTTCTTTTGGCTAAATATTGTTTCTTGAGACTTGCTTGCAACCTGGTACACTAAATTGAAAATATATCTCCTCTCCGATTGTAGATCAATTGTTCTCTGCAGCATCTTTGCTGTCTTGAGTAATAGTCCTTTCATAAGGTCACCGCCAATTAACCTCTTTCTCTTTAACACAAATGGTCTTTTTATTTCATATATTTAAAGAAGAGCTTATCTTTCTATGGTTTCTTATCGTCACTGAATACACCCTGTGAGAAAAGTATTTTCAAGGATGACGATACTCATTGTCAAGTGCCACCTGCTTTTTTGTGTTGTGACAGCCGTTTCAAATGTGCTCTTCAATCATTCCCGAGACTTATCGAGGACAGCATGACCTGCAAATCTTCCTATATAACAAGCAATAATTAATATTACCGAGGTGTTCCCAAACTAGCTGTGACATCATACCCTTTATTCGAAAAAAATAATTTTTTGCAATGTTACTTGATGTGTTTTCTTATTTGGGAAAAAAGGTCACAACAGACTGTCATCTACATAAATTGGTTTGATTCTCATTTGCATAAATATACAGAAAGAAGAAGACAGTATATATATCTACTACTGACAACTCATGTTTTCACTCTCATAAAGAGCCAGGTATTCTAAAAGGACATCTCATTTTAAAACACATTTATATTTTAAAATTTTATCTCCCTTTTTTTTTCAATTAAAAAATCACCTCTTAAGGGACCATTATGGAAATAAGGTCGGTTTGACCTTTTAATGTTATCCCTGCCACTTCAATTAGGGGTGACCTGTAATTATTTTTATTTTAACTCAAATTGTAATATTTTTATGCAACATTCTTTTTAGTATTAATTTATACAAAAGTTTGTAAATTAACTTTAAATTGTAATTTA
>RDPX01000041.1:1546720-1565750 GCA_003991215.1 Morbakka virulenta
TCCCGCCATTGATTCTGTGACACTGTCCATCAAAGAACGGTTTGATAAACCTGAATTGAATACAAACTATATATATATATATATCGAACAGATGATCGTTAAAGGCGCTTCTTGGGCAGACTTCGAGGAACATATGAGTTATGTTAAGAAATTCCCACACTATAGTGTTCCTTCGCTGGTAATGCAGCTTGGAAATTTGAAAAAATATTTTTACGTGCCTCCTGCAATGTTACAAAATTTGTTCAACTGTTCCAGAAAACTGAGTCTATGACACGAAAAATTGTTGGACCGGGTTTACAAATAAGCACAACATTGTCTTGTTATCCCTGTGACCTATGCTGAGAGCGAACGCTTCTTCAGCTCAATGAGAAGAATCAAAACTTATTATAGAAACAATATAACACAAAATAGATTAAACTGTTGAATGTGCTGAAGTAACCATGCTGAAGAGCTTGATAATGTTGATCTTAAATGTATAATGAATGAATTCAGTGATTCCTCAAAGAGAAATGTATTTTTACCGTCTTGCAATTTATTGATGGAAACTTTGATTAAAAATATAATTCTTTTGTATTATGCTTTAAGATCTAACGTACAAATCATTAATGCTGTAGTGCTTTTTTATCTGTCTGGGGTTTTTTGCATTTTTTTGATTGTTAAGAACCATACAAGGCATAATACAACCATCTGTATCCAACTGTGAAAATATGACAGAAAAAGAGAAAGGAAAAAAGAACAACAAAAAAAGGAACCAGGTTAAGTCAAGGGATAAGAGTTAGCCTTAGACGTAAACCACGTAGATCCCAAAGAGTTCCACAATCTGGCAGTCCGAGGGAAAAAACTACAATCACAGAAAGATATATTACGACGAGGGACAACAACTGCATGACGATGAAGATATTGAGAGTCAGCACCTATAGAAAAGACTAAGACAACCCACATTCCGTTAGTGAGACAAAGGTTGAAGAGTACCACCAAGGTTTGGACCTATCAAATTTCAAACACGTTTCTGATCACGACCAATACCATCAAGATAAGATGACGGAGTACCTGTCCGTATGTCAACAGTACCTCGATGCGAGGCCGGACAATAGATCATTAGAGATACAAGGTGGCCTCAGGTGTAAGGAATTTCATAGCACAATACAAAGAACCAACCTGTTTAGAAACGGGTTTGCTAATAGATACAGGAACCCCAAGAAAGATCTGGAGAAAATAACAAACCAAGTATCTTCATTGATGAACATTTCTTACAAGGAGAGGCAACCTCACCAGGGTTAATATCGAAATGGTATTTCATAAATATTTTAGGAAGATAAGGCCTCAGCTTTCTACTGAATGACATCAGTTACGTTTTAGCTGCATAGAAAGAAACCAGCCATTTCATTACCCATTCTCTGACACCCTGAAGGTCAGATTCTAAAGCTTTTGCAAGTTTGGTTTGTTTATGGGAGCAAAGAATCTAAGATGTATCAATTGCAAATAGTATTTCCCTCTTTACCTTATAAGATTTATGATACCATGATACACAATAATAATAGATTCGCCTTACTCAACCAATAAAGCCTTTTTACTTGCTTTGAATGATATCTTCCCCTATTGGAAGCACATTCTATTGTCTTATCAACAGTCTTTATAGGAAATATACCAGGCTTACAAATTAGCACAACATTACCTTGTTTTGCCTGCCACTAATGATGAAAGCGAAAGTGTCTTCAGCTCAATATACAGAGTAGGCCCGCCCTTACAGTATCGGAGTACCGGAGAGTCAAGCCGCGAATGGAAGTGAAAGTAACTGTGAACTTCACAATCTATCTCACCAACTAACAATTTTTTTATATCATGCTAATACCATATCGCATAAGCACCAACAACCACAGTTGGACTTTGCACATATTTCCTCCAATAGTATCATTTCAGCTGTCACCTACTGCACATGCACTGGCACTAAAATCAGTTGAGCAGAGCAACACCATTAGCTACATGACAGCTACAGCTATTAGCTACATGACAAGGTACTGGACATTTAGTTTATCACAATCGTCTGTCTCAGTTGACTTGTGGCTTCTTTCAAGGTGCTTGATATCTTTCTGTTGACTATCTATTAAGAGCTAATTTTAGGTGTACATTAAGTCTTTGTATGTTAGACAATTTCTAAGAAAAAAAAAATTTGAAAAAAAGAAGTTATTATTTCATAAATGCGTTATAAATGCGTCTAAAAACCCTACAACTTGAAAATAACCGAGAAAAAAAATTTGAAATTTCGCAAGTAGATTCTCATAAGAGACTCTACTCGCGAAATAATCTACTTACGAGCTGGTTAAAAATGTATACATTCCTGTACTTTTGAAAAATATTTTGCGAGATTTTCGACAACCCTGTCAACGCTTTTGATTTTCACACATGAAATAAATAATTAGGGTAAAATTGTGCATTTTTTCGTTTACAATTATTTACATGTGCTCTTTTATTTGTGCAAAGGCGGTTAATTCAACTGAAAGTTTTAAGGTTTTTGTTTATGGATACCACAAATTGTGCATCAGCACGAATATTGATTGTTTTGAAATATTCTCTCTCAGATCTCGAAAATTCATTTCAGTGTAAAATGTGTCTTCTACAGTGTAAAAAGCGTCAAGTTTCCAGCGAGAGGTAATTCAAAAATATCTATATATGTATATATGTATATATACCTAACTGTATATTTATATATATAGTATCTATATATGTATATATACCTAACTTTATATACGTATATCTATAGTATAAGCAAACTCCAAGTAGCAGGATGTTATTTGCTACAAAGTGACACAAAACACAAAGGGTACAAACAAAAAACATTAGTTGGACAACAACGAGCAACATGGGTAGAAAGAAATGAGCTACAGATTAAGGAAATCATGAGTAATAAGAAAGAATTATTAAATAAGAAGAAGGGGAAAAAAACACAAACGAAAACATGAAATGATATTCTGCACCTCAAAACTACACCTTGAAATAAATTATAATATTATACAATACTCTGGCAACGTAGCAACTGTAACCTTACCAGTGAAATAAAAACGTAGCCTGTGTTTGCTTTCTGACTTGTTCTCTTTCTAGTTTTATTTTTCCTTTGGAACACTTACACTTGGCTATTTTTGGTTCATTCGACTTCAAAAGCAAACTTGATTCAATTCTTTAATAATCAGGAAATCCTTGGTGGAAAGTGCACCTTGTCAAGGTGGAAAAAAACATGTTGTTTTTTTTGGCAGAAGGAAAAATCTTACTGCGTAACACTTATTTTCCAACTTTAACCAAATTGGACCGAACTATGTAGCAACATAATTTTGGCATAAAATCATGCTTTTTTTACCCTCATTTCATCCTTACTAGCTTTTGGTAAACTTTTAGTTTGTAAAGTTACTGCAGCAAATTTTGATTTGAGCACTAAAAAAAACAACTTGCTTGTTGACCCATATAATGTAAATGGTGGAGGTTTTGAGCAGCAGCTAGATAAATTCAGTTAATGACGAGATTAATCGTTACCACTCATATTTTTTACAAATCTCCAGCATAATACTGAGTCTTTCTCTTCTGATCATGCCATCTCATATTGCTACCCTCGATTTTTTTAAGTGTGTCTTTGTCTCGCTCTGAAAATATTGGCCCATGGTTGTCTAATGACCTGTCCAGTGATGACAACAAAAAGAAAGTATGGGTCCAAATTACACAGTTTAATAAGACAGTTTAAAACAAGAGAAACCTGGTCATCCTGAAACATCTCGCGAATTATCGTAATGGATGGGAAACTTAACTAGTTTGATTTGTAATGTAGCAATAAAATGTGAACAGTGAAACAGTTGTAAGGCGAATGCGCAGTTTAGTCGTAGTACTATAGTTGCTATTATTATTTCGGCGGGACATTCTGCCTACTAATTGCTTACTGTAAAAGTGTAATTATAGTGTAATATAAGTATAATTATTATAATTAGCACTGCTCCAGGAAGTAAATATAACAGATATCTCTTAGCTGCTTGAAACAGAAGAGCGAATACGTTCGAAGCAGAAGCAAATCCTGTCTTCAAACAATTTGTTCTGTCGTCAATTTATAGCAACGAAGTTTAATGTGTTCTCAGCCGAGTCACTGTCAAAGCCGATATACACTAAGATCAGCTGAATACACTCAGCCACCACTATCCCTAGCAACAATCCATTGTAAAATTTGTAAATATCTTATATATATACTGTATATATATATATATTTATTTTGGTTGAAAAACATCCACTGATGGGTACTTTGTGAGTAATGAGTAAATTAAGAAAGGGAGGATCAGAGGAAATAGTGAAAGCTAGTGTAAATCTGTTACGATGTGAAAGGAGGAGAGATGAGCTGGATGATCCCTTCTCGGTCAAAAGAGAAAAGGTCGAGAAGGTTGAAAGTAAGAAATTGCAAAACCTTGAGGGATACTGAAAATGATCAAAGGAGTGGCAGAGAGGGACAGTGTGTGTGAGTGTTGGGGGGGGGGGTTGATAAAACAAGGGAAGAACTCGAAATGAAAAGCAATATCATAGATTGAACAAGTTAGACACATTGGTACAGACACTCTCCTAGAAATGGCTGAAATAAGATAAAATAGACATGGTAAATGGAAATCAGAGGCAAGAAACCATGAGGATTTAAAATGCAATGGAGCGACAAATGGAATGGTGGTGTTGAACCTGTGGAGAACACACAGATAGCCTTAACACCAAATGGAAATGGACGATACATGACGCTCGGAACTTTGACCTGGTATCTGGGTAAGAGATAAAAGATAAAGATTAGAAGAAAATGAAAAGGAAGAAGACGTGTACCTTTGACAATGATACTTTTTGAATGCAAAGTAATCAGTTTTTGCTTGATGCTATTCATTGGACATTATTTCAAATAGCAGCAGTGTCGAGTAGATGACAAGTGTATTTTTATAATACATTCTATGTTTTGCAACTATGCTGATACTGCGTACTGCAATTAACCAGTACTGGATAGTCTCAGTTATTTGTTGTGCTTTTAAATGAGTATTTGAAATTATACGTTGCATAGACTCATAGACTCAAGCTAATAACAATCTTTCAGTGNTAGCACTGCTCCAGGAAGTAAATATAACAGATATCTCTTAGCTGCTTGAAACAGAAGAGCGAATACGTTCGAAGCAGAAGCAAATCCTGTCTTCAAACAATTTGTTCTGTCGTCAATTTATAGCAACGAAGTTTAATGTGTTCTCAGCCGAGTCACTGTCAAAGCCGATATACACTAAGATCAGCTGAATACACTCGGCCACCACTATCCCTAGCAACAATCCATTGTAAAATTTGTAAATATCTTATATATATATATTTATTTTGGTTGAAAAACATCCACTGATGGGTACCTTGTGAGTAATGAGTAAAGTAAGAAAGGGAGGATCAGAGGAAATAGTGAAAGCTAGTGTAAATCTGTTATGATGTGAAAGGAGGAGAGATGAGCTGGATGATCCCTTCTCGGTCAAAAGAGAAAAGGTCGAGAAGGTTGAAAGTAAGAAATTGCAAAACCTTGAGGGATACTGAAAATGATCAAAGGAGTGGCAGAGAGGGACAGTGTGTGTGAGTGTTGGGGGGGGGGGTTGATAAAACAAGGGAAGAACTCGAAATGAAAAGCAATATCATAGATTGAACAAGTTAGACACATTGGTACAGACACTCTCCTAGAAATGGCTGAAATAAGATAAAATAGACATGGTAAATGGAAATCAGAGGCAAGAAACCATGAGGATTTAAAATGCAATGGAGCGACAAATGGAATGGTGGTGTTGAACCTGTGGAGAACACACAGATAGCCTTAACACCAAATGGAAATGGACGATACATGACGCTCGGAACTTTGACCTGGTATCTGGGTAAGAGATAAAAGATAAAGATTAGAAGAAAATGAAAAGGAAGAAGACGTGTACCTTTGACAATGATACTTTTTGAATGCAAAGTAATCAGTTTTTGCTTGATGCTATTCATTGGACATTATTTCAAATAGCAGCAGTGTCGAGTAGATGACAAGTGTATTTTTATAATACATTCTATGTTTTGCAACTATGCTGATACTGCGTACTGCAATTAACCAGTACTGGATAGTCTCAGTTATTTGTTGTGCTTTTAAATGAGTATTTGAAATTATACGTTGCATAGACTCATAGACTCAAGCTAATAACAATCTTTCAGTGATAAAAGCATTAGTTTCTACCAGTCTTTTTCTATCTTCTTTGCTTTTGCTTGGTACCTACAAACATATATATATATATATTTATATATATATTTATATATATTTATATATAGATAAGGTAAAACACGATAAAATAGAACTATTAGTTGCAATCATAGTTCTTATTTTTCGTATTTTACCTTATATATTTGCTATATGCATTGAGGACTTTTTGATAAGAATACACAAAATTACAAATATATATATATATATATATATATATAGATATGTGTGTGTATTTCTTGAAATAAGTACTGAGCTTGCTGTCTATTGACCGTCATTCTCAAACAATCCCACAAAGTGCCCAGATAAACACAGATGTTGTTTGTTTGGAGCTCGAGTCAGTCCTGCTGGTGACCCATTTTTCCTTTTCCTGATCAAAATAAGGCTTGAATTGACCCAGTAGGAAAGATACTGTGCTTTGTATTTATGCACTACACCCAAAAGTGAGTCAAACTATTGTTATTTTCAGTATTTTGTTTTATTTTCTTTATTTGCTTCGAAACTACTTTGACCAATTTTGTGAGTAATATTTAAGTAGGTTTTATCCTTGCCTTTATTTTTTATCACTAGTCACTTTAAACCTTTAGGGTAACCTAATCTTGACTGTGGTATGTACCATCAATGCATCTCATGTTTCCCAGTTGGCAATATTCTCATTTTTTTAAATCTCACTATTACCCTGTCATATGGGATACTGTTTTTGCTTTGGAATCCTTTTTGTGACTTTTACCACAAATCGTAATCTCCCTAAATTCCATTTAATATATTCATTTTCACCTATAAGGAAGATACGTATATAGCGCTTTAGCGTTCTCATTTTTATAGTTATACGAAATGTTGATCCTCTTGCTATTTTTCACTTGGTTGGTTTTGTTATAAAGCGCTCTTCCATGTTTATCCATTCGCGGCACCTTCCGTTCTTATTTCTCTAAATAATATAATATAGTCCTTTTTTCAGTAACAAATTATATGTTATTTGGATATAACGGCTGTGACTTTTATACTTATTTAATTGTGCCTTAAGTTCTGGAATGTTCTTATTGCACAGTATTCCTGTCATGTCCTTTGTTTCATTCCATGCCTTGTTAACAAGAATCTGTTTTTGGTCTCAACATTCTCCTTTCTCAATTATTGTTTGATGTTAAAGGTATTTTAATCATATCATTTGGTAGATATTTCTAGACGAATGACTGCCTTACTTTTGGATTTTTATTCTGCCTTAGATTTCCGGTGGATACACTCGCATATAAAAAGTGATACTCATCTTTGTTCCTAAATTCACTGAGAGAAGGGTTTGAATTTGTGTTAGTACTAGGGCCAGGGATTTCCAAAAAGGGGTGGCTTTTTGCTATCGTCAGAGATTTTAGAAAGAAGGTCCTTTATAGAAAACATGTCACAAAAATTTTATTTAGCTCACAGCATATAACATATAGAGAACACTTGCACTTGAAAAGAACGTCAGTGAAAAATGGAGAAGTACAATGTCAGTGAAAGGATACTTTTATGAAATACTGAATTAGGGTGAGTATGGCACCACTTCCCGAAACAACTCCAGCCCTGTCTACACTCACGTCCGCACTAGCAAAGTATAAAATAGCCGTATCTAATCATTTCAGTAGCCTGATGATGAGAGAAGTATCTCTCGAAGCGTAGCTCAGAAAAAGCATACGACTCATGACATGATAAAGCTCTTACATCTATGGCTTCCTCTGAGTCCATAAAGTTCAGAATTTTCAAGATTATTAAGGTGCTCCCTTATCAATCCTCTCTGCGCTTCATTATTAATTTAATATACAGCTTTGGGTGTTCTTGTTTGTAATGACAGCACGAAATTTATTTCCTTTCGTTCCTTATGTTTGTTTACAACAGCAGCATGAACAATTTTGTGCCGGTTAGGGAGTATCCTTAGCTTTTCACCAGAACGAAATATATGCAGTAGCTTCCTACCATCCCGATAAGGTTAGACGACTACAACTCGAAAATGTGGCTGAATGCGTTGATTACCATAAAAACAATGTACCAGTTGAGAGGATTGAGTCTTAATGTCACTTTGATTCTCTATTCTTTGGTTTCTAATCCGCGGTGCTCACATTTCTTGAATATTCAACTATTAGGCGTAAAGATAATCGTATTATCGTATTTTTAAAAATTAACTAAGTCTTTTGACTTACGTTTTGACTTTTTCACGATAAACGTATTCTCAGGGAGAGTTTTCAGTCCTGTTTGAATTTCTGTTGTTATTTTTGTTTTGTTTTAACGTCATTGTCCCCCATTAATTGGGGACAGGGACTTGGACTTGGCAGTGAGGAATTTCTTGGCCCATTGCCCTTCCTGTCGCCAACGAATGGCTTTTTTCATGAAGTTCCAAAGTCGCCTGCTCGGGGAATCGAACCCGGAATTCTTAGTTACGGTGCAGTTGCACTGACCATTAAGCCACAGCTCCTCCAGTTTGAATTTCTATAAGAGTTATATACTTAAGCAGTCACAAAATATCACCGAACAGGTTTTCAGTGAACTTTAACAACCAAACTAGATCATATTGACTACAGTCGCCTACTTCGATAGAGACTGAAGTCAAGGGAGGTAAAACAATCCGATTTAAAGAGGCTGCTATAAGCCTGAAAACAACTTTAAGAAAGCTTCGATTCATATAATATGACACACTTGTTCAAAATAAAAGAAAGACAAAAAGCGGAAGACCCAAACAGACCGTGTTAACTGAAAAAAGTTGGCTTTAATGAAGAGATTTGCAGCCAACAAATAAAATAGAGGTCTGATGTCTGACCCATGCTATACAGGGGACCGAAAAGCATACGTAAGTAGGTAAAGTACTTAAATTAGTTGTAGGCAAGACTCTTTTCCTGTGTGTTGAAAATATAATACTAATGTGCTCCTCTTTTTATTTGGAGGCTTTGTACTGACATCCAATAAAAGGCTTCCAATCAAAATGTATTTGGTTTTAATAGCCATTTTTCAAAAATTATCGCAAGTTATGTTAAGTCCAAAACATGTTATAAGTTTGCAAAGGTATTTAACAGGTTTCTATCTGGCCTTGACACACCAAATATTTTTTCTGACTGTACAGTATATTCGGATGAAGTGCATTACTTACAAGTACTAACTGAAAGAGAAATTACCTGAAGGTATTGCCTGAAGGGTAATAATGGCAAAAGTTGTTACAAAAATTACCATCAAGGATACTGTTGAAATACCTACTGCTCAGATGAACAGAGAAAATTTCAATTGAAATATTGGTTTATTCAGATCCTCATTGATTGCTGTACTTAACTAAAGCAATCATTTCCATCTTTACTAAAGAATATATCGTCCAGGTATATTAATATCATATACTGCCTATTAATGAGAATGGAGTGATCAGGTTCTTTCTTTTACTAGAGAATTCCGAGTGCTTCCCTTCACCGTATGACTTGAATGTTTTTAGCGCCAACTCTTATCTCTTTGTCGAGCCTTTTTTGTCTCTTTTCACACAGTTTTATACACTTGATAACATTTACTAACCTTTTTTCTGTTTTTTTTGACAGTTAGATAAACTTAATTGCTTTGTGTCTATCATGTTTTCTTTAGTGTTTCAAAAACAACTGTACACTCTTTAGTACAATATTTATTGCTTGTTTCAGTTCAACAAACAAACTATAGAGCATATCATCAGAACATCCCCTCTCCGCATAATCAACCTAGATGAGAAAGCTTGTGGGTTGCAATTGTTGATGTACAAAAATGAAAGTCACCCGAAGGAACGAAGGAATGAACAAATCCGTCTTAACTTTCATTGAAAGATAGAAAGTGATTTTCTTCCTTTTTCCACTGTCTCACCGTTAAAGAAAGGACAATCTTATCTTTTCTGTTTCATGGGCAATGGATCTATTGTCTGAAATAATATGATTCTCATAAGATAAAAAGAAAAGGTTATCTATTGACCTGAAAGGGCATGCTAGAAAACCGAATAAGTATTCTCTCTTTAAACCCCTGACGCATTCCTCGTATAAAAGCGGTCAATCCCGATCCAATCATTCTATAACTTGTCTTGATCAATATTCACTTATGGTGCTGATTTCCATAAGTATTTACTGGTATTTGGCTTTCGAACAATAGAAAACTGGGTGAAATTAGCATAAACCGGAGAGTATTCCAAGGAGAATATCTGTCCCCTTTTTTGTTCATCATCATAACAATGCCATCATTAAATAAATCATGTGTTTGGATCTCTTAGAATGATGATTATTAATTTTTTATTCAAGGACGACCTAAAGTTGTTTGGTAGAAATGATAGTAAGATAAGAACATTGGTTAAAATAGTAAAGGATTNAATGAGAATGGAGTGATCAGGTTCTTTCTTTTACTAGAGAATTCCGAGTGCTTCTCTTCACCGTATGACTTGAATGTTTTTAGCGCCAACTCTTATCTCTTTGTCGAGCCTTTTTTGTCTCTTTTCACACAGTTTTGTACACTTGATAACATTTACTAACCTTTTTTCTGTTTTTTTTGACAGTTAGATAAACTTAATTGCTTTGTGTTTATCATGTTTTCTTTAGTGTTTCAAAAACAACTGTACACTTTTTAGTACATCCCCTCTCCGCATAATCAACCTAGATGAGAAAGCTTGTGGGTAGCAATTGTTGATGTACAAAAATGAAAGTCACCCGAAGGAACGAAGGAATGAACAAATCCGTCTTAACTTTCATTGAAAGATAGAAAGTGATTTTCTTCCTTTTTTCACTGTCTCACCGTTAAAGAAAGGACAATCTTATCTTTTCTGTTTCATGGGCAATGGATCTATTGTCTGAAATAATATGATTCTCATAAGATAAAAAGAAAAGGTTATCTATTGACCTGAAAGGGCATGCTAGAAAACCGAATAAGTATTCTCTCTTTAAACCCCTGACGCATTCCTCGTATAAAAGCGGTCAATCCCGATCCAATCATTCTATAACTTGTCTTGATCAATATTCACTTATGGTGCTGATTTCCATAAGTATTTACTGGTATTTGGCTTTCGAACAATAGAAAACTGGGTGAAATTAGCATAAACCGGAGAGTATTCCAAGGAGAATATCTGTCCCCTTTTTTGTTCATCATCATAACAATGCCATCATTAAATAAATCATGTGTTTGGATCTCTTAGAATGATGATTATTAATTTTTTATTCAAGGACGACCTAAAGTTGTTTGGTAGAAATGATAGTAAGATAAGAACATTGGTTAAAATAGTAAAGGATTACTCAAATTATATAGGGATAGAATTTTGTTACAACACTTGTGCTGTGCTAAAAATTAGGAGAAAGGTTAAGGTTAAGTGTGAAGGAATAGTAATACGAGAAGGTTTAGTGAAGAAAGTTGATAGGAGAGGTTACAAGTATTTCGGTGTATTGGAGGTTACTATCGTAATGAACAAGTTTATGAAAGAAGGTATCAGAAAAGAGTATTTGAGAAGAGTGAAATGCATTGCGAAGTCACCGTTGTACGTGAGCAGTCTCACAGACTTCTGCGATTGTTGGTTCCACTAACATTCTGCGAAAGATCATTACCTCGTGGTCCCTTGGGTTTTCTTTGGCGTGGAGCAAAGGAGGTACCAAGGTAGAAAAGCCTGACGGGTTGAAATAAATAAAACATAATTGTATAGTAAAATAGTGAGAGGTAGTTTTATAATGAAAATACTTTTCGTAGTATATTTGCTGTCCCATTAACCACACATTTTTGTGTTTCCGCGAGCGAGTTTGTTCCA
This sequence comes from Morbakka virulenta, assembly GCA_003991215.1. NCBI lineage: Eukaryota > Metazoa > Cnidaria > Cubozoa > Carybdeida > Carukiidae > Morbakka > Morbakka virulenta. The sequence continues at coordinate 1,558,717 of RDPX01000041.1, forward strand.
GGCAACTTTGCAACATGTTTTTCTACGTTTTTGTTTAGAACACCTGAAGCGCCTACTGCTACTGTAACAATAGTGGTTTTCATTTTTCACATTTTTTCAACTTGGATTTGTAAGTCTTTATATTTTGAGAGTTTTTCAAATTCATTTGCCGAAACATTCTTATCAGTTGGTACAGTCATATCTATTAGCAAACATGTCTTTTCATTGTGATCTTTAATGATGATATCGGGAGGATTGGCCTGAATGGTCCTGTCTGTATGGATCCCAAAGTCCCATAAAATTGTACCTTTTTTATTTTCTGTGACAGGTTCAGGTTTATGTTCGTACCAATTAGTCACGTATGGGAGACCAAATTGTCGACAAGCCTTCCAGCGGATATATTGTCCAACTCGATCAACATCGATTTGCTTTGGGTATTGGCTTTGGAGGGGTTTGTTTATTCAATTGAAATTAAAGTTGCGTATTCCTTCATTTTTTTGCCGCTTGCTTTACCATCTTAGCTTGCTTAGTGCAAGACATAAAATAAGTGATCTGAAACTTTATCATTAACTTTGTATCCGTAGCCTGTTGCATTAAGCAGCTTTGAGGGTGGGAAAGGGGCGATACAGAAGAGAAGGGGAGACAAGGAGTCTCCTTGGAAGATACCACAATTTATGTTAATGCGACGGGATTTAAGGGTTCCGTTTTCATGGCTTAAAGAGAGAGTTGTTTTCCACATCCTCATGCTACTTCTTATGAAATTGATGATAACTGGAGAGACTTAACACAGTTCAAGTGATTTCAAAATCCAGCTATGTGGAAAGCTGTCAAAAGCCTTCCTGTAATCAATCCATGCTACACTTAGGTTTCTATGCTTCGATCTACAGCTTTTCAAAACCATCTTGTCTACGAGCAGCTGATCTCCACAGCCATAAGATCCACGTTTACAGCCTTTTTACTCTTAAGAAATAAGCTATTTGCTTCAAGAAACGAATAAGTTCGATCGGTAAGAATTGAAGTAAGTTATTTGTACGTAGTGCTTAAACAGGTAATTGGTCTGCAGTTGTTTTTTTGTCTTGTTGGTTTTCGGTCATAGATATGTAGGTCCTTCAGAAAACCATTGCGGACATTTTTCGGGGTTGCTGAGGAATTGTGAAAGCTGTTGGGCCATAATTTCATGGGAAGAGTCAAAACAATTCAATCAGGAATTATTGACTTTATCAACACCTGGAGATTTCCATTTCTGTACTTTACTCAGGGCACTCTTGACCTCCTCAGTTGTAATATTGTTCCATTCCTGTACAGGAATGTCAGCATTTGATGATTCAACTTCTTTAATCCATTCAACTTCTTCATTATAAGACTGCTCCTTACTCCAGATGTTCTTTCAAAATTGTTCGACTTCTTCAATCTCCGATGCGTCAGTGATTTTAATTCCTTCTTTACCTACTTTCCTATAAAACTTCTTGGGATTTGTCTTTAAAGTGTTATTTTGTTAAAAGAACTTTACTCTTTCTCAAATCTTTGCATTATTATCATTAATATATACAATCGCATGGGTGCTGTGCCACAAATACATGCCTACAGAGGTCAAGGGAAAGGTACAGAGGACAGTGGTACGACCTGGAATGATGTATGAAATTGAGATATTACCTCTCACTAAGAAGCAGGAAAACAAACTGGAGGTGAATGAAATGAAAATGTTGAGATTTTCCATTGGGAAAATTAGGAAGGATAGAGTGAGGAATGGTCAAGTGCGAGAAATGCTAGGAGTGGCAAAACTAGGAGAGAAGATCAGGGAAGCAAGACGTAGGTGGTTTGGACATGTTATGAGGAGGGATGAACAGTATGTGGGCAGGCAGGTGATGAACATGGCTCCACCTGGAAGGAGGAGACGAGGGAGACCAAAAAGGAGGTTCTCGGACTCGGTAAATGAGGACATCAAGGAGAAGGGACTGTCTGTGAGCGACATCCAGGACAGGCAGAGATGGAGCAGACTGGTCCCCTGTGGCGACCCCTAATGGGAGAAGCCGAAAGAAGAAGAAGCTGTGTACAATCGCCTTCCGGGTCTCACCCAGAGACCTGAGGAAATGGGAAGGCTGGCTTCAGACAACAAATTTTTATATATCAGATTTAAAAGTTTAAAACAAAAAACAAAGAAAGAAATTTAAAAAAAGAACTTAATTGTATAGAAAATTAGTAAAAAAAGGTAGTTTTATCATGACAATGCTTTTCATAGTATTTGTGCTGTCCCATTAAGAACAATTTTTTGTATTTCCGCGATCGAGTTTCTTCCAGGTAGCTTTGTAACCTGTTTTTGTTTATAGCACCAAAAGTGCATACTGCTATCGGTAAAAAAGTAGTTTTCATTTTCCACATATTTTCAACTTCAATTTGTAAATCTCTTTTCTTTTAAATCAAAATTTTGAGAGTTTTTATTATGATTACTATTATTATTATTATCATCATTATTTCAATTAAAAAAAACAAGTAATGGAGTTCTCCGGGTTTGACACTTTCGTCTGAACTAAACTGTATAGCGTCTTTCTCTGTACTTCCCTGTCCTGAATTGAAGTGATCAGAGAGGAAATAACGCCTACATGAAAATTGTAGATTTCTTAAAAGAATAATAAAAGAAACTACGTTAAAGCATTATTTAATATTTTGGTTTATTCAAGAGCTTTCTGTTTAGAATGTCCCTTGGTACTAGTCGAGGAAACAAGAAGTTAAAAGGAGAGAAATCCCAAAAGGTCCATTACAACTTATAATGCACAAATTGCCTGTAATGTTGTATTATTCTCTTCTGGGAGAATGATGGAGTGTACACAAAGCAAATTAGTCGCACCTTTGCCCTTTGTACTTTTAAATTAAGGAGAGTCCCCTCGGTGGCAACCCTATTATTAAGGAAACGTAGCACCAATAATACTCTAAAAGAAATAAATAAGCGCAAAGATCAAAGTGTCACTAAAACCTCCGAAGGGACGTGTTATTTGGCGCATTAAAGGGTAACTTGGCTAAAAGCTATTCAATTGTAATAAATAGCAATTACTTCTCCGAATTTCAGAGAAAAGTAGCTGAAATACTAAAGATAATTCTCAACATTTCTGATTCACGGACAATCAAGTGTTTTTCGAAGGTGCTGAAACCAACTGTGAAACAAGGTCTGCAGTGTTTTGTGGGTAAAGGCCTGTGTACTTCAGAGTTTTAGGATTGTTGTTAAAAAATTATTCGCGACTCAAAATTAGGTTGAAAGGAATGTAATTTGGTATGTTAGCAACTCTTCGCTCCAAAATTCCCATGCTTTCACATGGTGTAGGAATGGAAATAGGGCCAAACATTGAGAAAGAGGGGAAAAAATGAGGAATAAAATTTGGTTATCTGTTAAGCCAAGTGTAAATAGGAATCTAATATGTATAAACAGTAATACAGTGTAATTATAATACATGTATATCATGTAAATGAAATATAATGCATTTCATATTTCATTATAAAGCACCAATGGTAACGAGTTTTATTTGTAGCAAACGTCAATATGAATGAATATTTACAAATACGTAAATTAATTTATAACGTTAATGTAATTTGGAAGAGGGGGTGTTAAAAACATTAAATTGCCTACTTTTAGCCTGTTTTTGTGAAAAGTGACTAATTTGCAAGAAGGGTGGGAGTATGTCAATACCTCCGTAACTTCCGCCTTTGTAAGAAAAAGCATTAGAGATTCACCCAAATGTTCCAATTCAAAAGTAAATAAAGTTCCAAAAATTTCAAAGTTTTTCTGAGGAGTTGGTGACAGTGTTTTTGTTTACTTGAGAAGTGTCAAGTCCCTGCAAAGTTATGTAAAATCTCACACAGATCATCTTTGTCATAATCACAGACATCCCGAACTAGTTCATTAAGGATTGATACGATTTTCTTTAAAACATCTGTTGCAATGAGAACAGACTTGTTTGTGCCATCTGCTGTGAACGCTGCAGTGACAGTTTTCTCCCAACGCGAGGGCTGATTCTCGCTTCAGAGAAACATGCAATAATTGGATTGCCTGCAGGCTTTCATATTTGCATTCCTAATTTCAAAGGATCTTTTCTAAGATTTATTCGAAAAGTCTATAGAAATTAGGTCTTTCATAGGACCACTAGCTACCACCCAACGACAAGAATCGGATCTGGAAGTGGCTGAAATGGGCATGATGAGGTGGTCACTAAGTGTGACGCGACTAGACAGAATTTTTAACGACCCCATTCGAGAAACATCCCATATCAGGAGATTTAGAGACAAAATGAGGACGTCAAGACTTCGCTGGTACAGGCACATAGCAAGGCATGATGCAGATTATGTAGGAAAGTGAGTACTGAGTTATGAAGTACCCGGGAGGCCGAGAAAAAGAAGGAAGGACGTGATTGACAGAGACACAGAGGCTGTTGGTGCGAGGGATGCCGATGTGACAAACAAAACAGGCTGGAGACGGCTGATCCGCTGTAGCGACCCCTAACGAGATATAGCCGAAAGACAAAGAAGAAAAAGAAGCTACATTAGAAACATTTCGGTTTTCTAATCATCTTCTAGAATTCTATTTTAATGCTTAACTTGATAGGTAAATTACAATTTGACTTGAAATGCATTTTTGGTTTATTCAAAGATTGATCCGCTGTAAAAATCAAACACATACGCGAATCCACTTTCAACTGCCGTCCAAGTGTGTGTCACCAGGAAAAGGTATGAACAAGAAATACTTCTAATTTGTATATTCGATAGATGATACTGCCACTGACTCAAATATAACAGTCGGCGTAACCAGTCCATATACACACAAACAAGGAAAGTTGGCAAAGGGAATACGACAGTTCTGTTAGACGGAGTTAAAATCCCTTTCCTTTACATTATTGTATTTCGTTCACATAGCTCATCCCTAATTGGTGGAATTGTTATTGGGATTGCTGCTATCAATTTCACAGATCTAGATAAAACTTCATCTTAAATATTATATTTTCCATCCAGCTGTGCTTTCTCCTGAAACTGTTATTTGCATAGAGTAATTGTTCATTGCCAGTGCTTTTCTGGGCATTTGACATGGCTTAGGCACTAGGTTATTTGGTCAGTTTATTTCATTTTGATATACATTGACAGAAGATTTAAAGTTTTTCCCTTCAGTACGATTAGTTGTATTGGTCGCGGTTAAATCTGCATTTACATGATTGATAAAAAGCTGATCCAGGGGTAAGTCGTAATTTTCATAACAAAAAATAAAATAAAAAAGCACAGTTTCATACTTATGCCAACAGCAGTTGGTTGTCTACTGCTTGGGCGGTTTATATTCTTCAGTTTAAACGGAAATACAGTTTTTTGCCTCAAGCTACATTCAATAAAACATTAAATAATTAACCAGATAATTACTTTAAAACATAGTGGAGAATCTGAACATTAACAATGAATAAGAGGCAATAATGTTAAAATGCCATGAAGTGGCCCGTCAGGATATGAGATAAGTGAACTCAGACAAAGAGAAAGGAAACCTTTGCTCACGAAATATCACTTAGACGTGAATACTGCCAAGTTATATGAGAGAAGGAAACATTTAGGTCTGAAAGCAAATTGAATTTGATACCAATTCCATTTANGCCTAAACAAATAACGTACTTTTAGAATAAATCAATAATTGCAGCTTCGTATGCTGTATATTGGGATGCGGTAGCACTAAAGTAAAATTAACCGTAAAATCGTTAAAGTTGACGAAAATTTACTATTTCAAAAAACTATGTTCACCATTGTCAATGTTGCTACTTCTGACAAACAGGACAAAACACTAACCGTATCTGCTTCATCTCAGAGCCTCCGATTTTAAGTTCACAAAAAAGCATACATTAGCTAAACGAAAGGAAAATGGCATGATGGTTCGTCGAAAAGAAAAGCCACAAAGGATCACGGTTAAGGCGGATTTTCCCCCCACAGCAAACCAAACTAACCATATCATTTTCTCTATTTTATTTTATGAATCAAAAATATGAGATTTTTTCCCAAGAATTATAAATAACACTAGCACCTTTGTTTTGCGGAGAATAATTGTATATGAGAAAAGACTGGTACAGAAAAACAACTTCACAGGAAGCTCTTAGGTCAGGACCCTTGCTACTTGTGTGTTACACCTGTGTACCCACATTTTAATGAGTTATTTTTAATAAGCTCTGCAGACCGGGAGGATCTTTAGTAACATTTATAAATTACTTACAACTGACATAGAAACCTCCTACCAGTAAGGAGAACAAAAGAAGAACAACAATAGTCAGAGTGCCCGTAATAGAAATTCAACTGCAACTTGAAACAAATCCGAAGAATTAGTTCTCGAGCGGAAGTCGATATTACATGAACCCTTCAATCGGTGTTCTCTCCAATCACGTTTCTTTGAGCTACGAGTCAAAATTGTTGAACCTCAGAAAAAAAACTTTCTTGTGAAAAAATTATGGTAAAAGTAAATTACCTCAAGGCAAAATTAAAACAACAAATATCATCAAGAGGAAATTTTTGGTGAAGTTGAGATGATGGTTGGAGTGGGTGGGAAGTTGAAGAGGAAAAAAATTAGAACGAAAAGACGAATGAAAAAGAAAGTAAATTTGAGACGTGACAGAAGTCCTGCCTTTGTTTTGGCAGCACAGCCTGATAAAACAGAGTACCTTGCTTTGAACGGAAGCCAGAACGATATAATACAGCTGGGAGGGGTGGTAACCCCTAAAATGAGAGAATTTAAGTACCTGGGGTCAACTCTACAAGTAAACGGAAACTATGAAAGAGAAGAAAAGAGGAGAGTGCAGGCCGGTTGAGATAGTTGGAGGAAGGAAACAAGGGTACTTTGCAATAGGAAAAAAGCACCACGAATGAAGGGAAAAGTTTACAAGACAGCAGTGCGCCCAGCTCTCTTATGTGGTCTGCAAACTGTTGCTACCACCAAGTGACAAAAAGCGGATTTGAAAGTGGGTAAAATGCGCATGATGAGGTGGTCACTAAGTTTGACGCGACCAGACAGAATTAATAACGACCACATTCGAGAAACATCCCATATCAGG
>RDPX01000041.1:1565905-1592953 GCA_003991215.1 Morbakka virulenta
ATCAAGAGGAAATTTTTGGTGAAGTTGAGATGATGGTTGGAGTGGGTGGGAAGTTGAAGAGGAAAAAAATTAGAACGAAAAGACGAATGAAAAAGAAAGTAAATTTGAGACGTGACAGAAGTCCTGCCTTTGTTTTGGCAGCACAGCCTGATAAAACAGAGTACCTTGCTTTGAACGGAAGCCAGAACGATATAATACAGCTGGGAGGGGTGGTAACCCCTAAAATGAGAGAATTTAAGTACCTGGGGTCAACTCTACAAGTAAACGGAAACTATGAAAGAGAAGAAAAGAGGAGAGTGCAGGCCGGTTGAGATAGTTGGAGGAAGGAAACAAGGGTACTTTGCAATAGGAAAAAAGCACCACGAATGAAGGGAAAAGTTTACAAGACAGCAGTGCGCCCAGCTCTATTATATGGGCTTGGAAACTGTTGCTACCACCCAACGACAAGAATCGGATCTGGAAGTGGCTGAAATGGGCATGATGAGGTGGTCACTAAGTGTGACGCGACTAGACAGAATTTTTAACGACCCCATTCGAGAAACATCCCATATCAGGAGATTTAGAGACAAAATGAGGACGTCAAGACTTCGCTGGTACAGGCACATAGCAAGGCATGATGCAGATTATGTAGGAAAGTGAGTACTGAGTTATGAAGTACCCGGGAGGCCGAGAAAAAGAAGGAAGGACGTGATTGACAGAGACACAGAGGCTGTTGGTGCGAGGGATGCCGATGTGACAAACAAAACAGGCTGGAGACGGCTGATCCGCTGTAGCGACCCCTAACGAGATATAGCCGAAAGACAAAGAAGAAAAAGAAGCTACATTAGAAACATTTCGGTTTTCTAATCATCTTCTAGAATTCTATTTTAATGCTTAACTTGATAGGTAAATTACAATTTGACTTGAAATGCATTTTTGGTTTATTCAAAGATTGATCCGCTGTAAAAATCAAACACATACGCGAATCCACTTTCAACTGCCGTCCAAGTGTGTGTCACCAGGAAAAGGTATGAACAAGAAATACTTCTAATTTGTATATTCGATAGATGATACTGCCACCGACTCAAATATAACAGTCGGCGTAACCAGTCCATATACACACAAACAAGGAAAGTTGGCAAAGGGAATACGACAGTTCTGTTAGACGGAGTTAAAATCCCTTTCCTTTACATTATTGTATTTCGTTCACATAGCTCATCCCTAATTGGTGGAATTGTTATTGGGATTGCTGCTATCAATTTCACAGATCTAGATAAAACTTCATCTTAAATATTATATTTTCCATCCAGCTGTGCTTTCTCCTGAAACTGTTATTTGCATAGAGTAATTGTTCATTGCCAGTGCTTTTCTGGGCATTTGACATGGCTTAGGCACTAGGTTATTTGGTCAGTTTATTTCATTTTGATATACATTGACAGAAGATTTAAAGTTTTTCCCTTCAGTACGATTAGTTGTATTGGTCGGGGTTAAATCTGCATTTACATGATTGATAAAAAGCTGATCCAGGGGTAAGTCGTAATTTTCATAACAAAAAATAAAATAAAAAAGCATAGTTTCATACTTATGCCAACAGCAGTTGGTTGTCTACTGCTTGGGCGGTTTATATTCTTCAGTTTAAACGGAAATACAGTTTTTTGCCTCAAGCTACATTCAATAAAACATTAAATAATTAACCAGATAATTACTTTAAAACATAGTGGAGAATCTGAACATTAACAATGAATAAGAGGCAATAATGTTAAAATGCCATGAAGTGGCCCGTCAGGATATGAGATAAGTGAACTCAGACAAAGAGAAAGGAAACCTTTGCTCACGAAATATCACTTAGACGTGAATACTGCCAAGTTATATGAGAGAAGGAAACATTTAGGTCTGAAAGCATATTGAATTTGATACCAATTCCATTTATTTGGAAAAGGTGGGCTTTTTTCGGAGGCGTGTCCAAACAGATGCAACTTGAGCAAGTGCTAACGTCATATTTTTTATAAATGAAAATGCAGTAATTTCCATTCAACAGTACAGTAAAAGTACAGTACACTAAAATTTGGAGTCTCAAGTCAGAGCTCTTCTAGATCAACTGCCTTATTGATTCTAGAAATTCCTGGTAAACCACAGATGAAAAAACGTTTTCTGATGGTAAAGAATAGCTATGGAACTGATCTCTCACTGTTGACATAATCAACCAGCACAAAATGTAGTCTTTGTGCATAGTAGATGATTTACACAGTCTGTGGTGCAACTCTCCTGAATCTCTCCTTGAAGCCACTCTGTAACACTAAAATTGCTACTACTCCATCAACACTGCCCTTTGCCCCCATTGTGGTCAATGCAACATTTGCCTGTTGTTGCTTCTATCTCTTCAGGCAATAAATAAATCTGCTTAAAATCTTTTGCAGCTTCGAAAAGCATAATTTTTTTATTCACCTACTGTCAAGAGAGTCAGCTTGTCACAACTGGAAGTTGCTATTATTGCTAACGTTTTTACTCTTGTCAACCATAATACCAAAGTACTTTGCGCTGTTCTCCTTTTGAGTGATATTTTTAACTCCCCACCGATTTCCTTGGTGATTACATGAATTAAGTGTGATGTCAGGTCAAAAAATCAGTTTGAATGTCAACTATTTTCTTTGTTTCCACTATGTGCAGCATTAGGAGAAGGTGTATAAAGTACTATTACAACTATTATGTAATATAAATTTTTTTTCACTTTGTCATGGCTGCCATCACAGGCTTGTATTAGCCTTGCACAAACACGTACTGCCATTGTTACATGAATTAAGTGTGATGTCAGGTCAAAAAATCATTTTGAATGTCAACTATTTTCTTTTGTTTCCACTATGTGCAGCATTAGGAGAAGGTGTATCAAGTACTATTACAACTATTATGTAATATAAATTTTTTTTCACTTTGTCATGGTTGTCATCACAGGCTTGTATTAGCCTTGCACAAACACGTACTGCCATTGGAACTATCCCCTAGTTTACAGAGAAAACATCTGTTCTGCAGAGTTGCTAAGGGCGTTTGAAGATCAAAACGGATTTTTTCTCAGTTATTGAAGCTATCATGTGAGAATGGTGTTTCAACTCATCCAAATTGTTTTAACATCGAAATGGTTTTTCGATATCTGAAAGTGCTACGTATCTAACAGACACTGACAAATCATGAAAATACACCAACATTAAATGATTTAGCATGAAATCATTAAAAGAAATATGATAAATATTGTAAGAAAATGTAGAAACTAGCTTTGATATTTTTAGGGGGACTTCATTCTTGAAAAACCTTTCTTGAATATTTCAAGAATTACCTCATGGTATTTTTAAAAAATATATATCAGACATATATTTGTTTAGGTTTTGTTTCTATTTAATAATATATGTCACTGATGGTTTTTGAGATTTGTATCAAATTTTTTACCCCACATCTTTGCAGGGCCATTGAGCATGGTAAATATCCCACGCCGCTTAACTGTTCTGGTTGGAAATAAAAGGTTAGTAATCTATTCAAAATATCTATCTATGGCTTTCACTGATTCTATAAAGTCAAGAATTTTCAAGATTTGTTAATAGTATTGAGATATTTTTTTCCATCCCTCTTATTCTGCCAATCATTCAGCTTTACATAGTAAGCTCTTTAATCACTGGAAATTAGATGCAAATACTGCATTCTTCAAGCTCCTTTAACAATTGGCTAATAATGTTCTCACAGAGCATAATAGTATTTCTTCTGTGTTGGAAAAGGCAAAAATTATCTCAATTAATTCTTCTTACTTCTTTTCTGATAATATTATTATTAGTTGGTCTTACTGGTAGATGAGATAGTCAGATAATCAGAGGGGTGATTAGGTCTGGAGAGATGTCATGAAGCTGCTTGAGGTTCGCTTGAGGTGGTTTGGGCATGTGGAGAGAAGAGACAAAGATTATTTTGGACAAGATTAGCGTGAGATGAGGGAGATGAAGAGGAAGACCGAAGAGGAGAAGGAACAATTATGTGAAGGATGATATATGAGCGATGGAGGTGGAGCGCAACGACGCGTTGAATCGTGCTTTACAGTAAAGGAAGATTCGATGTGGTGACAGCTGAAGAGGGAGTAGCCGAAAGTTAAAGAAGAAAAAGAAGTTACTAGTATGAGTACTGAGTAATACTATCCAATGAAATGTGATATCCCAGATGGCTGTTATGAACTTTTCTATATCTGCAGTATTAAAATTAGGCCTAGATCTCTTTGTGATCATCAGGAGAGAAAATAAAGTTGTTCCACTATGCATATATCCAAACTGATTATTTCATGACATCAAAGTCTCTTCTCCACATGTTGTTATTTTATATCTGACAGCCTGAACACCAGATTTCCTATCCTGTGTATCCATTTATTGGCTTCTGTTGTCAGCCATGCTAGGCAGCAGCTTTTATTGACACTTGTTTTTCTCTACACATAGACCATTATTATTAAATAGCCCTGCAACTGATTTTATATGCTACGTATTTATAAATTGCCTCTTGTTTTAATTGACTGAAAAGCTGACCTAATACAAAACGTCTATGGGCTGTCTTTCGTTATCAGTCTCAACGTCAGACTTTATAACATTTCACCAGTTATAAATTTTCATTTGTAAGCAGCCGGCCTTAACAGCAGATTTCATTTTATGCCTGAACAGAAAATTTATTATAAAACATTTTCTTGTATACATGTTCTCCTAGGCGGATAAGAGAACTGAGCTAAAAAATTAGGAGTACTTTCATATTAATCCATTGCCTCTTATTAAGAGTTCTTAGCTGTAAACCTTAAACTTTCTAATTCAATATTTTTAAATGTTACGTTGAGATTTTTGCCTTCACTTATTTTAAACGACCACAGAATCTTACTAAAATGCTTGGAAGGTATCCCATGATACCGCTGCCACCAGTAGATAATAAAAACAATAATGTTTTGGGGGACAGGAAGCCATCATAATTAAAAAAAATAATTTTCCACTCTATGGTACATTTTATGGAAGGGTTTAGATATTTCCGTTCTTAGAACTGAAACATCGTTTGAGCATGAAGAGCATATTATAATTGGTGGAAAGGGAATTGTTCCTTCCCCCAGTGCATGTGGTGTTGGAAATTTTGTTCTCCTAACACCCGTGATTGCTTCTTCAATTTTTTTTCTGAATTTGGGCCTGTTTTATGGACTGTAAAAAAAACGTAATGTATTGTTTTTGATTTTTAAATATAAAGAATTCCATTGATGCCCACAGAANCAGTTATTGAAGCTATCATGTGAGAATGGTGTTTCAACTCATCCAAATTGTTTTAACATCGAAATGGTTTTTCGATATCTGAAAGTGCTACGTATCTAACAGACACTGACAAATCATGAAAATACACCAACATTAAATGATTTAGCATGAAATCATTAAAAGAAATATGATAAATATTGTAAGAAAATGTAGAAACTAGCTTTGATATTTTTAGGGGGACTTCATTCTTGAAAAACCTTTCTTGAATATTTCAAGAATTACCTCATGGTATTTTTAAAAAATATATATCAGACATATATTTGTTTAGGTTTTGTTTCTATTTAATAATATATGTCACTGATGGTTTTTGAGATTTGTATCAAATTTTTTACCCCACATCTTTGCAGGGCCATTGAGCATGGTAAATATCCCACGCCGCTTAACTGTTCTGGTTGGAAATAAAAGGTTAGTAATCTATTCAAAATATCTATCTATGGCTTTCACTGATTCTATAAAGTCAAGAATTTTCAAGATTTGTTAATAGTATTGAGATATTTTTTTCCATCCCTCTTATTCTGCCAATCATTCAGCTTTACATAGTAAGCTCTTTAATCACTGGAAATTAGATGCAAATACTGCATTCTTCAAGCTCCTTTAACAATTGGCTAATAATGTTCTCACAGAGCATAATAGTATTTCTTCTGTGTTGGAAAAGGCAAAAATTATCTCAATTAATTCTTCTTACTTCTTTTCTGATAATATTATTATTAGTTGGTCTTACTGGTAGATGAGATAGTCAGATAATCAGAGGGGTGATTAGGTCTGGAGAGATGTCATGAAGCTGCTTGAGGTTCGCTTGAGGTGGTTTGGGCATGTGGAGAGAAGAGACAAAGATTATTTTGGACAAGATTAGGGTGAGATGAGGGAGATGAAGAGGAAGACCGAAGAGGAGAAGGAACAATTATGTGAAGGATGATATATGAGCGATGGAGGTGGAGCGCAACGACGCGTTGAATCGTGCTTTATAGTAAAGGAAGATTCGATGTGGTGACAGCTGAAGAGGGAGTAGCCGAAAGTTAAAGAAGAAAAAGAAGTTACTAGTATGAGTACTGAGTAATACTATCCAATGAAATGTGATATCCCAGATGGCTGTTATGAACTTTTCTATATCTGCAGTATTAAAATTAGGCCTAGATCTCTTTGTGATCATCAGGAGAGAAAATAAAGTTGTTCCACTATGCATATATCCAAACTGATTATTTCATGACATCAAAGTCTCTTCTCCACATGTTGTTATTTTATATCTGACAGCCTGAACACCAGATTTCCTATCCTGTGTATCCATTTATTGGCTTCTGTTGTCAGCCATGCTAGGCAGCAGCTTTTATTGACACTTGTTTTTCTCTACACATAGACCATTATTATTAAATAGCCCTGCAACTGATTTTATATGCTACGTATTTATAAATTGCCTCTTGTTTTAATTGACTGAAAAGCTGACCTAATACAAAACGTCTATGGGCTGTCTTTCGTTATCAGTCTCAACGTCAGACTTTATAACATTTCACTAGTTATAAATTTTCATTTGTAAGCAGCCGGCCTTAACAGCAGATTTCATTTTCTGCCTAAACAGAAAATTTATTATAAAACATTTTCTTGTATACATGTTCTCCTAGATAAGAGAACTGAGCTAAAAAATTAGGAGTACTTTCATATTAATCCATTGCCTCTTATTAAGAGTTCTTAGCTGTAAACCTTAAACTTTCTAATTCAATATTTTTAAATGTTACGTTGAGATTTTTGCCTTCACTTATTTTAAACGACCACAGAATCTTACTAAAATGCTTGGAAGGTATCCCATGATACCGCTGCCACCAGTAGATAATAAAAACAATAATGTTTTGGGGGACAGGAAGCCATCATAATTAAAAAAAATAATTTTCCACTCTATGGTACATTTTATGGAAGGGTTTAGATATTTCCGTTCTTAGAACTGAAACATCGTTTGAGCATGAAGAGCATATTATAATTGGTGGAAAGGGAATTGTTCCTTCCCCCAGTGCATGTGGTGTTGGAAATTTTGTTCTCCTAACACCCGTGATTGCTTCTTCAATTTTTTTTCTGAATTTGGGCCTGTTTTATGGACTGTAAAAAAACCGTAATGTATTGTTTTTGATTTTTAAATATAAAGAATTCCATTGATGCCCACAGAAGACACATGTTTGTGCTAGTGGCTAGTGATACTTAAACATGAACTTTGGCAATCCATGACAATATATATGAAGCAAATGTATGAAAGTGTCCATTTATGAACATTATCCTCCATGAAGTTTAAAGCACGTGATTGTGCATAAGTAAAGTACAGTCAATGGACATAAGTATTCGCGATTTTCAAAATGGCGGCATCGATTGATAAACAATGTTGCATCTTTCATCGTTCATAACTTTTAACTCAAGTGCCGGATAATAAAGGTTTTACTGTAACAGGTGCCCTTAAATATGACATCATCAAAGATATGATGTAATTTACTGTCTGCTTTGTTTACTTCCATATATTTGTTTACAAGTAAACATGGGTTGGAAGAGCACAGAGTTGAGCACGGAGAAAAAAAAATCTTATTGCAAAGTTATTTAAAGAAAAGAAGAAAAAGGCAGACATATCTAAGCTTTTCGATGTTTCTTGGGCTACAGTCAGCAGTGTTGTAAAGAAATTTCTGTCTACTGGATCATGAGAAAATAGGCCAAGAAAAGGAAGGCATAACTGGCTTACAAATAGGGATGAAGTTGCATTGATGTATGTGAGGAAATAAATATGGTTTTAAAAAAAGTCTTGCCCTTAATATTTTGCCAGATGTTCTTTCATCCTTATTACTACATGAATACGGGACGGAATTGTTTCAAACAAGTCTTGTATATAAGTAACATTCATTTTGAAAATCGGGAATACTTATGTCCATTGACTGTACATATCTACTTGTTGAAATTTTCAATTAGAAAGTGAGAGAACGCATGTTAAAAGAACGAATAGGAGATTCCCAGGATGCAGGAGATCTCGATTCGTAGCACTTAAAGACGCGTAGTGGAAGACTCATTCATTTTTTCAGTCAACAATAAAGGTTTATTTGATTTTCCTTTGTAATTTTGCATCCCCGTTTCAATGCACTGTACTCATTAGCAACGTGTGTGCTACTGCACGTCTTTAGGAATCGAAAATAGCTCAGGAATACCTCAGCAGGAAAACGAGGTTAGAAGAAAAAAATTGGTTTAACTGGATGTTGTGACAGCTTTTGCATGTTTTTTTGCATTTGAGACAATAAAATTGAGATAAATCGTAATTTTTTGTTCGTTTCTAAAGAAACCCTATGATCATTTACAGATGGTAGGAAATCTGTGTTTAATGAAGACAGGAATTATTATTCAACAAAATATAATGGGTTTATTATTAGAATCAAGGCTTTGATAATTAAACTTGGCTCTTGTTTTCACCTTTGACCAACGGTCAGCTTTAAATGATAAAATCTATGGTTGACGTCATATTTGATGACATCAATGTTGGTGTAACTGTGTAGGTTATACATTTGCAAAACTCTAAAGCCAGTCTTAATTGATTTATCTGCATTTAATCATGACTTTACATATTATGTCTTTACATTTACATATTTACATATGTGACATATTATGACTTTACATTTACATATCAAATGATTAGGTTTTTGTAAATTTGGCGGAGTAGTCCAAAGTGAAAAAAAGAGTTTGTTTGCATAAAATTACAATATCGTTTTATAGGTACTTGACTGTATCTCCTTCTATGAACATTAAAAAATTCTAGAGTCTTTTCCATTTTAATTTTCGTGCCAAGCCTCCATGAGCAGCATCCATGAGCAACTGATGCAATATGTGTACAGAAAGGCTGTTTTAGTATGCAGTTTTCTGGCAACCCATCCTGAGCAAAACTATCTCTTTGGAGTGTTGCTCAATAACAATTGAAAAGGATTATTAGGACTTGTGCTTTTAAATCCTCTTTTCAATAGTATTTTCATGTAAAAGAGTTAGAAACATGTTGAAAAGTTACCTACGCTAGACAAAAATATGTAGCTGGCAGAATTTCTTTTCTTTATTGAATGAGAGAGAGGATGGAATAATTGTCCCAGGGATTATTGCTTGAGGTAAATACTAAGGGTGAAATCATTTAGTTAAAAATTTTCTGTAGCAATTACTTTGGTACAGATCAGGCATTACAAATTCCTAGGGTCTACCGTTACACAGTACAAATTGTTCCCAGACTGATTAATGTCTGAGCTTTTCATCCTTACCTTTCTCCAATGCTTTCTTTGGGTGTTTATCCCTTGGTAGTATGCTGATATCCTTTTCCCTTTCAAAAGCGCAAGGAGAATTACCCAATCAAGAATCTACAGCAGTGTCTCCTAGGAAGCTAGAATTGCTGAAAGAAACAGCTGGGGACTATTTATATCCTGTACCTATGATTTCGGCCCAAGAAGTTAATCCGGGTTTCATTCTCTTGGGCGGCTGCCTGTCATTGTGGAGGTCGGTTCGCTTACCAGAGATTGTTAAGTACTCACTTTCCATATCTTCTATCCCATCACCAGAAGCAATTTATTGTGGTGTGACCACTGTGCAAGAAAGCTTCCCAGAACAAGAGATAACATATGGGTGTTATGAAGGACCATTGTTTCCGTCCGTCGCATAAACGAATGGAGGTATAAAGGACAAAAATACATTATTTCCCCTTGTGTTCCATATTCCCGAGCCCTGTACTCCAAATATCCCTATGTTTAAGTGAACACGAAGGTCAAAGCTGTGAAGGTGCTAGCAACAAGTTCGTGAAAATATCTGATGTCATCTTACTTTATGGTTACGCTATGTATGTGTCTTGTATTCCAGTCATAATAATGCTTTAACAAATGTGTTAAACATATGTCTTTTTAAAAGTTTGGAAAAGTAGAAAGAGAATTTGTTCGTGCAAAAAAAGTTCGAAGAATTATGTTTTATATTGGATCTTCCTGTATCTTCACCTCGTAGCACTTACAAAAACCTTGGCAAAAATTTGCATCATCAAAAGGTGTCAGCATTAACAACTCAAGGAGAAGGGGTAATTAAAAAGTTGATCTTTGGGACGATTTACTACTTAGAAGGAGTGGTTAAATTTCAACTTTGGAGCAGGGAAAAGGCAGGGTATTAAACTTCAATAACAGTTCTGCATATCCGTTTCTCCTGTACTAATTCTAACAGAACTATTGACAGCCAGATGCAAATTTTACCTTTACCTATTAAAAAAGAAACACTTGTCATACGTGCTGTATTCATAGAAAATAAAACTCAAGAAATTGTTACGTAAAAGGAAAAGTATTCTCTCATTCACCGATTTAAGGATTCGAGTTACTGAGTCTAATGAAGAACATGGAAATAGAGAATAATAATCGGAATAGATTAAAAATAAACACAGAGAGCTAAGAAGGAAACAACAATAGGAGAGTAAGAAAGAGCAAAAGCTATAAGACAAAAAACAGAGAGTTGTTGCTAGAAACCCTAAAATGGGTCTATAATCGACCCTTAAAAGTGTGAGTGTTACTTAAAGTTATCATGAAACGGAAAACGTGTTTCATAACGACCTCGATGAGGATTTTTTTATTCAATACTAGTTGATTACGTAGTTTCATGCAGTGTTATAGCTCGTCTCCGCATCGTAAAGTAGGTATCGTACAGAAAGAACCTGAAAAACTTATCGACTAACCTGAACAATATAAATAGAAGCCAGCTAAGATAGTCATCATGGATAAAACACCTTAATGGTGAAATAGGATATTAGATACAACTATTTATACAAACCATATTGTTAATGTTAAACGAGCCAGTCACATAAATTGTCTTCCTATATCTCTTAGTGTCAAAGCTGTTGGTATAAAATTAGCTCTAGTGCTCGTTTTAAATGATGCAGAAAGAGAAATAGATGTAACACATAATTAATTTCAAAACTGCTTTATTTCATCTGCTTCCAACGCATGAATGAATACTTGACTGACTCAGGTTTAAATAAACAGACTTTTGCTGTTTTCTTTTGTCTTTATCACTTAATTTGAGACTCATATGAATATCACATTTGGAGTAGTATGAAAGGCTTGTCCGGTCTAAACAAAGATAAATAACATCATGGGTCCTTGGAACTGCTGAAGTTATGAATAAATGTGGAAATCAGCTAAAGGAAGATGTTCAAATTCACAGCAAAAGATAGACAGGACTGGATAAAGAAATAATTAACCAGGCAACTCTATCCAGAACTCTCAACCCTTCACTGCAAGTTACTACTATAAATTCATTGAATAATCATTGGATAATCATTAGATAATCATTAGATAATCATTAGATAATCATTAGATAATCATTGGATAGTCACTGGATTCTAAATGAGTTAACGCTCGATATAATCAAGAAATCTAAAAAATGTTGTACATTGTTTTTTTTAAATAGTGGGTTTAAGGAGGAGCTAATTTACTGTCTAAAGAAAACGAACGGTACGAGGCTGGAAAAGAAAGTTTTGCTTCTCGTCTACCCATCTGAAACGAAAAAGGCAAAACTCCAATCGAGTTAAGTAAAAAAACCCCATCAATATGTTAGTTAGCCCTAATTCATATGATATTTGATTTTGACATCAAGAGAACTAATGTCATCGATGTTTTGACGTTTTGGTATTTGTTAGGTATACACATGTGATATTTACATTAAGTGTATGCTAAATGCCGTCTTATTGATAAGCTTACATAGAAACTGCATGGCTTCTTTACTTAATCTTGAGAAAACATCAATAAGTAGTCTTCGAAATTGTGAACTCTTGCCAAAAAGGCTCCTCAAAGGATAAGGGTTAAAATTTTTAATTAGAACCTTGCACAACAATTTTGTCATTCACGGTAAGGCCAAATGAAAATCACAGAAGAAAGAAGTTTCCAGTACGATTTCTTTCTTTAAGTTTTATTTCTCTAATAAATTTTACTTTATTATCCTAATACTTTGCAATCCACTTGTTTTGAAATTTCATTTTCCCAACAGACAAGGTGAAGTTGTATACAAGAACTCTGCTTTATATCTAAATTTTGAGACGAGAAATTTGATTAGTTTGACTTAAAGAGACAGTTGTTACTCGCTGGCCTGTGTTCTTTTACTCTTCAAATTATTTTTAGCTTCTTGAATAGCTATTTCGTCATATGTTATTTGTTTAACACACCTGACACTCCTTTGTGTTTCTAAAATATATTTATTCCGATTTAGATTGCCGGAATCGAATAAGGATTTTGTGTGGGATAAAGAATACAGGTCACTTTGCACATAAAACAGGTATAAATAGCAATAACACGAGGATTAGTCATCTTTTTAAATTTTTGCTAGAGAAATTCGATCCATTAGGCATCAGGATTTAATAGTATAATGCTTCCTTATTGTAAAGTTAGCGATATAGATTAACTCCATGCAGTTACCATACAAGCTATGCAAAGACAAAACACCATCCTGGATTTATATTTCATGCTTTTTCAACAAGATTGTCACCTGTTGCTGAATGCTTAGCTTCTTTATAAGCTTTTTAAGTAAGGATCTGCCTATTTTCTTCGTTTTTTAAAATAAATTGCACCGGAATTACGCAAACAGTTTCAGTTAGCATAAGCCATATTCCATGCTGATGTGTACTCGGTTTTGCAAATTCCGATTTTTTTTTCATTGACCGAGATGCAGATTAAAGTCCTACCAATACCACTGATACCACTGTGGTTGTGTATTAAACTAAAATGAAAGAATGAAGTACCCAACCAGTGGCAACGGTCCTGAAAAACTTGGGATTGGAGAATTATTACAGTATGTCTGAACAGTTTTAGCAAAAGTCACAGCTGCATGTAAAATATAATTCTCAAATCAAAAGTTATCTGGATTGATGAAATTGATACGTTATGCAGATAAAAATCTGATTAATGAAACATGAACTACTTAAACAAAATACACAACTTTTGAAAAGGAGACTTATACTGCATCTTACACAACTGTTAGATTTCATTTGCCAATTTCTTGCACGTACACATTCCAATCGGACGATTGACTGCTGAGACTTGGGTTGTATTTTACAGTCTCTATATGAAAATTGTAGATTTAATTAACCTGATCAGATTGATATCTAAAAAATATATTTGAACGACTTAAAGGGCAAATATTTCAGGCTTCTTTTTATATCAAATTGTTAATGTATTTTAGTCAAGTTATTTCCAATAGTTATGACAGAAACTGTTTCCCTTCTGTATGTGTGACTCAATCTATATTATTGTATTATTATCATTACTACTACTACTACCACCACTACTACTACTACTACTACTACTACTACTACTACTACTATTATTATTATTATTATTATTGCATTAGCCAGCTACAGTATTTGATCCTGGAATTTTAAAGTATCCTGAACTTGTATGATTTAGACATAAATGTATTCAATTCGATGCCAGTGCCTTCCAAGGAATATAGAAAGTGAAAGCAGTTCTTGTTCATATTTTTACTGGATTTTTCTCACAATCCATATTTTTCAGTAAGGCTTTTAGTATATACCACACCCCCTGCCTGCAGTCTAAATTCCATTCCCCATTCATTAGTGATTACACACCAAATCATTTCGGACCATTGCTTGCAATAATATACCATTGAATAAAGTACAATATATAATAAAAAATTAATTATTATAATTGTGATAGATCTATTAAGTAAAACATTAAAATAGAATTCTAAAATCAATAGTCATTGTAATTTCTAATGTAACAAAAATAAATAAATTCGGACGTACTGTTTATTCAGTTTACACTTTGGGCTTGAGGAATTTTTATTGTGGTTTTTTTTATCAGATGTTGACTATTAGCAGCCCCATAAGCCATTTTAGAGCAGAACGTTACATGTTAATAATTTTTTGCTATATATTTTATATTTTTTTATTTTCATAAATTAATTATGATTCTTGCCCTGCCCCGATACTATCTTGAAAAGTAGATACAAACTTGGCAGTGTACCACTTATAAAGGAGAAGAAAATTTAGACGTAGTACTTCCAGGGGCTGGTTTGATCCTCGAAATGTGAATCGCTCGGATAATAAACGTTTTATCTATAAAACACAACGTCAAATAAACCAAACCTTCATCTTTCTAACAATAAAAGAAACAGTTTTTTGCAGATTTAATACTGATACTTAAGAACGCGGTGAGGAGTCGACTCTGTGGGAAGAAAACATGTCAGTAATGACGATTTATGTGGTTGTTAATGTCATGTTTAAGAAATATACTTTTTCTGTTTAAGTACAGGAAGGAGAAAAGTGATAAATACATGTCCGAAATGGAGTGCGACCGAATTTTTAAGAGTTAATATTGACATGGTATCAGAGCTGAATGAGTTAGACTTCTGGAAAGGTAGCTGTAGAACCAACAAAGTGAATAGGATTCAGGTATTTTCTGAATCTTATTTAACTGTAATTAAATTATATCTACTTATACCATCCTATATCAGCTGTAAATAGTAAATAGAAAGTAGCTTAATAGGTTCCCACACTAAAAGTATATCCAAGACCTGAAAGAACTTACCAAACAATATCGCGTTGCTTTAGAAGACCTTCGTTCACTCCTTGGGACTATGTCATTTAAACTGTTATACCGCAGTGTTATGGATACTTCACGAAACATACAGAACTCATCATTATATACGGAAAGAAAAATAGCTTATGTCTTCAAATAGCGTACCCATAAGAAAAGAAGATCTTACGACAGCCCTATGAACAATCTGTCTTCCATTGAACTCTGTTATGTATCAGAAGGAAACACACACAGGATACAAGAATAAGAAGACTGTACTTTCAATACGACACCCTAAAACGAGGTGCGTCTGTAATTCTTGACTGAAACACAAGGCCCTTTTTACAAGATTTCGTCCGTATTTAAACTCTATGTACAAAATATTAAATTGGTAAATTTCATCATTTTTACTCAAATAAATTGCTTACACAGGGAATCTACTGGTCCCAAAACTAATATTTTACCCAATCACTGTAAGAGCTCAACATGGGACATGCTGACTCACTAACGTGATTTCATAATCTCAACTAGGACAACAACCCCATTGTTGGTGTTGCTGTGACTACAGTGGGTACACGTCAAACTCATTCATAATAAATTTATGAATTTGAGTTTGGGATTGGAACATTGCTTTGTAGGTAAATACAAGTACGTAAAAAAGAACCTTGTTTCAAACCTTGAATCGTTGAGTCAATCTGTTGATAATAATGTATCCAATGATCAAAGAGAGGATTTTCTCTAAAGACATTTATTACTCTAAAGATTACATACATCCAAACCTAAAACGACATATCAGAGGTGTACAAATGGTGGTTGTCTCCAGTGATAAGGACTCTTCTGTGAGAGCAATGAATAAATCTCATTACATAGGCAAAATGCAAGACATAATTGATGAAAGTATCAAGAAAGGAGCTACAAGCATTCAGAGGATAACATTTAAGACCTAAAACACTTCCAAGACTTCTTAAATAAGATCTATAACGATAGAATGTGCACCTCATAAAATGCTGCTTAATTTTACGATACAGCAAAAACATATAAGTTCAAAGATGTCTCCAAAATGATTGTTGACTCATTGAAATTCCATTTGTTAATCGTACAGGGTGGCACGTGCGTGTGTAATGCTGCACAAGTTATCTCAGAGTGTTTAAGTCTGTTGCATGTTGATAATAAGTACATTATACACAACACACAGGACTTTCCGTAGGTGATTAAAAGTCAACCACCACTATCAAAAAACATGGATTATGTGTCCACGAACATACCTGTTTGCGAGACAACTGAATATATTTTGGATGAGACTGATGAACGTAATAAGCTATCTATCACTTGCATTTGGTCAATAATGAAACGTCTACTCCTGAAGCTGACCACTGAGAGAACATTCTTATTTCCATCCCATGAAGAAAGCTTTTTTTCAGCTTCCCTTGTGGAGTGTGGCGTCACTTGTTAGACTTTTACGGATTTTTCCTGTATTTTGCAAACATCCATTTCCATTTCTTTCCACTTTCTTTTCTCTGATCTTTGTGTTAGTTATGTGGGTTTTGTTACAGTCCCTTCTCAGTGATTGGTAGCTCGTTCTGTCATAATCAATCACCAAGCCAAGTAAGTTAGGATTGCTTCTCAAACCCTAAACCTATTTAAATAGATATTTACACATCTTTACGTGCATTGGTTTACCTCGTAAAAATATTACTTGTTTTTGAAATAACAGTCATTGCTCATATTGCTAATATCGCTCATACACATGGATATAATAAAAGAGGACATGAGGGGGATGGGAGTGAGAAGGGAAGATGCTGCTGACTGCAGCAAATGGAGGCGTATGATCCACTGTGGCGACCCCTAACAGGAAGCAGCCGAAAGGTAAAGAAGAAGAAGAAGAGATTGTCCATATTTAACTCGATCAAATTTTACACCACAATGTTAATCAAAGAATTCTCTTTCTACCCTGCAATACTAATAAATCAAGAAAACCATAAAATCCTGTTTTTTCTAAAAAAAATCCGTATTTCTGATTGGAGCTCTAAACAATGTAGTTATCAATAAAGTTGGTAATCTGAGGTAGAATAAAATTTGTGGGACAGTATTTAATCAGGTCACTGCAGTCAACTCACCATAAATAGAATATATCTTATGGAGGAAATCGTGCATTTAAAGATCGATAGTAATGAAGGTGGCTGAAGAAGATCTAAAACTTGACCTTGATAGTGCAGTGAATTAAAACTACTGTGTAGGTAAAACAAATTTGCTATTTACTATAAGTTTTAAGCATGAAATTGCTAACACTTTAGACAGTCGAAAATGAAATGCAGTAGTAACGAAACACCCCAATGCCATGTGCATTGTACATCGTGATCTGGACAGCCCAGATACTTTCAAAACAGGTTTATCATCTAATTAGATTTTGTAAATATATATTTGTGTAACTGCAGAGTTGTCTTGGTCAAAGGAGAAGGGATGTTCATTATTACAACATGGAAATGTCCTCAAACTGTTTCCATTAAGATAATGAAATAGTTTTGTTGGGTCACAACTAACAAAATTGACAGCCAAAGAATGAGAAAAATCAAATCTGGATAGCCATTTACCATTTAGACATATGTCTAAATACTAGAAGGCCATTCTTTATTTAGATAAAAAGGTTGCAGTAGTTATTATTACAGAAGACAGGTATTTTTTTGGGATGTCGTCACCAGTAAAGTCCAAAGAAATGCGTAACTGGAAACNAATTTAAAGATAGATAGTAATGAAGGTGCTGAAGAAGATCTAAAACTTGACCTTGATAGTGCAGTGAATTAAAACTACTGTGTAGGTAAAACAAATTTGCTATTTACTATAAGTTTTAAGCATGAAATTGCTAACACTTTAGACAGTCGAAAATGAAATGCAGTAGTAACGAAACACCCCAATGCCATGTGCATTGTACATCGTGATCTGGACAGCCCAG
The DNA here is from genome assembly GCA_003991215.1 of Morbakka virulenta. NCBI lineage: Eukaryota > Metazoa > Cnidaria > Cubozoa > Carybdeida > Carukiidae > Morbakka > Morbakka virulenta. Next base: position 1,583,683 of record RDPX01000041.1, read on the forward strand.
ATACTTTCAAAACAGGTTTATCATCTAATTAGATTTTGTAAATATATATTTACAAAATCTAAATCAAATACAGTTACGCATTTCCAAAGAAATGCGTAACTGGAAACATTTTCAAGCTCTGGATGAAGTATGATAAGCAGAAAAGACTTCTTATTATTAGGTTCCATCCTCATGAAGGGTTGGATGCAATGATCTACCATATTGTACGATGTTGTACAGTTTTCACTAAACTTTCATACTTCACTCCAGTCCATTCATTGATATTAATATCCGAGGTAGTTCTAATCCTTCTCCTACTGCATTTACCATTAAGTTTCTCATCCACTAGAATATGTTGAAGATTGTCTCTGCCGATTACATGACCAAAATATACCCATTTTCTCTTTTGATGTCGTTCACACTTCACAATATCATTCATCTTCTGTTTCTTAGCAGGATCCCACGTAGCAAGATCTTACGTACTGTATATGACTCACTAGACTAAGAGTACCCTATTCAGTAGAAAACAGAACCTTGGTCTTTTCTTAGTCAAGTAAACGTGGATTCATTCATCTTATCTGGAACAATGCCTGTGTCATAAATAAGATATTACGTAGGTCAGACTCACAGAGAAAGTAAAGCAAGATTATTCTTGAGGAGCTTCGAGAAAAATGAGAAAGTTGGGGTAGGCTCAGTTACAGCTGTACAATCCATACTATGTTTAAGTATCATCACAGCAAATATAGGATGTCACAAAACTCAAGGAAAGGCAATTGAATAAGAAATTTGTGAAGGGCCAGCTGACAATATCAAATGAGAAAGATCATATGTGGTTTTTAAAGAAAAGTACGTGTGAACTATGCAGTGCTGCTATTGGATAGCATAAGTCACTAGTTAAATACCATTATAAGCTTGGTTTTATGAAATCTCTCAGAACATGTTTCATTAAATTATTAATTCCGTAACATGCTAAACTATATCTAATCAATCTTTAATAGGGTGAGACGGGTATTTCAGAATGACTCAGACAAAATACGAATAATTTTAAATTAGTATTTCGAGGAGACAAATGACGACTTTTGTAAAATTTTCCCGGGAAGTTGAGGATTTACTTCCAAAAGAAGCAAAATGTTTCTATGAGCTAGTTGGAGGGTTGCCATGGGCATCAGACCAAATGAAGATATGCGCTTGTCATGTTTATTTTGAAATAAACATTGGGTATCACGGAGCAACAGTCAACCATCAAAGTGACCAAATAATTTAAATCGGAAAGTTAAGACATTTTATCTGTATAGTTAATAAAACAATTAGCAATGATAAATATTTTCAGCTGATTATTTAAGAAGATGTGTCATTTTTAGCTCCTTAGATTATGTTTTTAGAGGAGAAGGGTTTTTTTTTATTTATCGGACTTCATAGTAATTTTGGAGATTTTTCGACCATATTCTAGGGGATTCAATTACTGAATATAATTGTGAAATTTATTTTATTCATATTACTTCTTTGACAGAAAACCAGTCTACACAATGTCCATCAACCAAACAGGAAAAACAGTGCTTAGAACTAACAACCACTGCAATGTTCTCCAAAACCAACATTGTTACTCACTTAAATCCCAGATTAAAATGAACAGGTGTGACGGATTGGGTGGGGTGAGGTATTCATTTGGAGCATCCCAGGATTTACTTCAATCACGTTTAAACAAATTAACAAATCAGCGAGATCAACCTTACCGTCAATGTTGTGCAAACGAAGAGTCGGAAGTGTGATACTTAAAAGCTCTTTATTTCAACATTTGAGCTATGTAAGAACAGGGATTTTCCACCGGTTTCCTACGTATTGATACCTTCGTTTATGAACATATTAGATATTCTATTTATTCTCTCTGTTGTTTTTGTTATTTATGTAATTGTTATTGCAGCTTGTGAGTTTGTAAATTATCATGAGAGAAGAGGGCTTAGGTGCAGTCATTGTTTCTTTTTCTTCCTGCTATTTCTAGCATTTGAAAAGGAAGAATCGGATTGGCTGGATATAGTACTCTTAATTTTTTTGTCTGGGTATTTTAAGCCATAACAAGATAACAAGGCATGGATCAATCACATTTATTACCTAAGTATAGGGTTGGTCCACTGAAATCCTCCCCACTTTCTGTGAAGCTTTGCCCCCTTAATAATAATTTCTGGAAGCACCATTGCTTAGACCTGACATTGCATCTCTTAAGCTTATGTTTTAAAGGAGCTAGAAATGTAACAGTTGAACTAGTGGAGAGCAAATAAGGAGTTGTGCAAATATTTTAAGAAAGCGTTATGGTGTAATAAATTATTTTATATTTAACGGTAACAAAAACCTGAAATGCTTGCAAATAATAGAAGTTAATAATACGAAGAGCATTAATCAATTACAACAAGAAAGAAAACGATGACATGATAATCTTGCTGTTAATGTCCTTTTCTGAATTTAAAGCTCTAACTGTTTGAGTAGAAAAAGTGAGGGTCAAAATGATAAACAATGTATCAATCATAGATAGGATCACAGAAATCACAATTCCACTTTACGTTTTCTTATTCAACGTCAAAGTACTCAACGTTAGGTTACAAGACACGTATCTTAGAAGCCAGATGATTACATCTCCGTAATGAGACAGGTTATTGGAGACAATTTTTCAGAGGGATGTATCGATCATTGATGAATTACTAGATTTAGATAGCTGTACTGTGAAAAAGGACTGTATTGAAATATCTGACCTGAACTTAAGTTTTCAGACCCTTTTCTTATAACAGTTTATAGATTTGTCTGTACCGACCACAATGGTGTGCTTGGTAGAGACAATACTTCCATATTGTGCTAACTAACAAGGAACGCGAAACAAGATGATTAGAAAATAGGTAGGAAGGAGCAAAACAGACATCATATTTTGTGAAAACCTTTTTTGTAAATAGCTCTTTACAAAATAAGCTGAATCCACTTGTTATTAGTAATTAATTTAGAGATATCGATTGGACTAGTAACATACACCCAATGGGCCTTAAATAGAAAATAAAAGAGGATACAGTTTTACTCTTGGGCAAAACCATTCGCTCGTTGTAATTCACATATACATTTTTCTGTAAAGAAAAATAGCAGTGGGACATCAGAAAACAGATGTCAGGTTTATGACCAGGGTCACCTTACATTGCCTAACCAAGTCGAAACTTTGTGGGTCAAACCTCCTACCACATGTTTCCTTCATGTTTTTCAATGCGATGCATAGCACATTTTTTACGATGGTCAGTTTAATGTATTTTTCCATTCTTCTCACAAATGTTGTGTATGGTCTATATTTTCTGTTTTAACCTTGCATTGTCGTGCGAAGACCATATTTATAGGAGGTAAAGTTTACTGTTCTTCGCAGCCAGGGACCAATTGTTCTTTCATTACCATATCATTGAACTTTATTTTCCCAGTGACTACAAGAACATATTCATTGATGAAGGTTCGTTTGCCTAATGCTAAGCGTAACTACAACTGTAGCAGTTTTTAGCAAATAGCTTCAGTTGATTTTGCATTGTTTTGACCACTGTCCAAGACTCTACACCATAAAAGCAGCACAGATAGTATTAAAGAGTCGAGCAGCCTGAGTTGCAACTTTATTTTATTTCGTATCCTAATTTTGGGCAATTTCTGGAGGTTTTCCCTAGTTATGCTACGTCTCTGTTCAAACCCCTCTAGGGTAAAGCAATCCTCATTTCAAGATAGGTGTAACCCTTTACAGCTTGTATATTCTTCAGATATTGATGAATGAATTCGACTTTGACTACTGTTTTAATAAATGACTTGCATTTTGTCTCCATTTATTTTACGGCTTTATCCGATTAAAAGGAGAATTAGTATTAAATTCTCAGCCTAAAGCACGCCACTGTTTTTGAAGAAAGGTTAGCTTGCCTTATTTTCCAATCTGATTAAACTGGTACTATCCACGTCAGTTGTGGTGCACAGCAGCAACAATTTTTTGAGGGAGGGTAATTTTGCCGGAGTATTTTCCACATTGGATCCCTATTACGTACATAAATAGCCTTACTAAAGCCCACAAATGTAGTGATAAATGGTAGTTGTTGTTGATGATAGGCTTCTACTAGTCTCCTCAGCAGTCTCCTGTATTTGTTCCACAAAGTTTCTTTCTTCTTGGTACCCTGCTTCGTAAAAGCAAATAATTTTGCTGACAGGGTCAGCTAAAAAAAAGATGATAAACTTTTGTTCCTTTAGACATAAGGGCTATCCCAAGAAAAATTGTCATATTTTTGGATTTATTACTTGGTAAGGAAGTTATAATAATTTCCTTTTACTGTTTTTAAACGTCCTTTCAATCACTACTCTGCTCGTAATTTGGAAAAGGCTGGATGAACGCTTCTTTTATAGAATCTTAAGGTTTCACCAGTGACTGAATAACTGATGGGTTTTCTTGGACGTCATGGGATTTATTGCTATCAACAATCCCTCTCTTGTAAAGTTAGGTGTCTGGATGCCAAGGTTGTGTGTAGAGTTTCCACGCGACATTAGATCGAGATTCTGAAGATATGTAGAACAGGCTTTGGTGTGGGATAAATAAATGGGGGAAGGAGGAACAACGGAATATACCACAATTTGTTAGATTTTGATTGCTACAAAAATTCCTCTTAGTACTTGCTTCACTCCTCTAGTAATTCAGTTTTATCACTGGAAGACTCTATTTTTTAAACCATTGCTGCCTCTAAATTGTCTTATAATTTAGTACACTTTGCTTTTTTGATTTAATTTGGTATCATCCTTTCCTTAATTGTATTTCTTTTCTGGATGTCCTAGCTTGTCATTTTTAAGAGGAGCTTGAGCTATGTTAGCTATCTCGTAGCTATCTCAAGGTTTCGTATGAAATCAAAGCCTCACTCTCTTGATTAATAAAATCGAGTTCTGATGTGGGCCTTCTTTGGTAGTGGTGTGTTATTGCCCTCGGTAATAGCTTTGACTATGGAATCATATTCTTCTGATTAAAGTCTTGTAACTTAACAGGGTCCTAATAATTCTGTTAAATTGCCAGGTCAAAAGCCTTTTATGGCCAGGAATATTTATTTTAAAAGTTTTGAATAAACGATTAGTGGTAGAAAACCTAAAAGTCGCTATTAAAATCTCGTTTATTTTTGTCGATGGCTATTTCTCTGGAACTCGACTGGACCAAGACGACAGAATGAAAAAGCTGGAAGCAAGTGTTTTTTTAAATTCAATACTGAAAACAAAGAAACGATCGAGAAAGCGCACCAATTTTTTTGTAATAGGTTGAGGAAAGTCCGTCATTTCTAGTACATTTCTGGCTGTCTAAAACTATTGTAAACTATAAACAAATTCTTTTTGTTTCCAAAGAGCAGGTAATGAAAATTGAATATGAATTGCCTCCAATGTTCCTAGTGAAAGGTAGGCCTAGCTCGGCCAATTATTTTGAACTGATTTTTCTCTGCATTCGTGGTTTCCAGCGAATGCTGAAGCAGAATCGAAATTCACCATTTTGCTTGTACCTTTTCATTGTCTTTTGATTGAACTCGACAAACACTGGATTTTTCTCCGAAAAACAATGGGTACGTGCTGTTTTATTCTACTAACCAGGCTTAAGGATGTACAACCTGCGTACCTGGCATTACACCGGCACTTAAACTCATACACAACTGTGCTTAAATCTTTGGCAGACAAGACATTCTTTGTAGACGAAGGAAGAATATTTTCCGAGGTAAAAATTACTTTAAAGTGAAGTAACACGGTAAGATATAGAAATTGCCCTGGTAATTTGATTTTCAAATTAAATAAAAACTACTTCTATTCAGGGTAGTTTGAGGTGTATGTGACACTTTAGGGAGCCTTGTTTAAACTAGATAATTTGTACCGAATTTCTTTCTCTAAAACAACGCTAGGGCAACCATTACTAAACAAAATTTGCTCAAATTGACCTCTTTTTCCTGACAACGTCTTAGGAGATCATATGACAACACCACGAGGAACTGGAGTGTTTATTAGATCAATTTCAAACTGTGTTGAACTGAAAGAGTCCAACCGTACATATTGTCCAGTGAAAGTCGGTTTTCGAATCACACTGGCTTTGGAAGAAGTCGGAGTTTTTCCTAAGACAATATCTAGAAATGGTAAACAACCATTCTGTCTTTTTTTCAGCAGTAAACACCAAGGATAGGTGAAGATTGTTTGGGTTAATCATAAACGTATTAATCTTTTTTATTTAAAAAAGACAGAGATGAGTTCGTAATTATCTTCCAGTAAACGTTACTCTATCTCTTTTTGGAGGAGACAAATTTAAGAAAAACACATTGGTAATGCAATTTTTTGGGTCCAACGTAATTGGAGCGGAAGTAAGACAAATCTTAGATATGAAAACATACCTTAACAAACTTTTTATTTTTTGGTTCATGTTGTTGATTCTAAAATATTAATACGAATAACCTTCAATCGTCAACTTTTGTGATTAAGACAATAACATGTTGATATCTTTGTTATTGGAATTAAAATTTTGTAATAAGTATCCATTTTCAGTAACATATAACCTTTTCGGAATAGAAATTGAGCACTGTTGTCACTAAAACTACTCTTTCTATTTGTTTGTAGATTTAAAACACAACCATTATCCATTCAAGAGTTTAAACTGACTAAACGTGATCTCTTTCATGTGCAGGGCTTATCCCCAATGTGTATTTTTTTGTTTTGGTAAACTATAGGTGTCAGAAGGTTTATACATCTGAAAATATCTTGATAAATATTCTTTTTCGAGTATCCAGAGGTGCAAGATAAAAAAGAAAATCGCTTTACCTTTTACCAAGTTGTGATTCCCTATCTGTTGCTAACGGGTGGTCCAGGGATGGGGTTAATGTCACATTTTGACTTTATTTCATCAATAGGTGAATCGCCCTCCAGTGTATCAAGTTATTGTATTTTGTCTGGAAATGCATTATGTTTTAACCTATGCGTGTTGCTCTATAATCTGCGTTCATGACACTGATTCTCATGTATATGGCCAAAATATAACACATATACTATATTCCTGTAAGTGAAAATACTTAATTCAGCATGGGGTAACAGAATATGCGTTTTCCTATTCTGTTATCCCGAAGATTCCACTACTGCTGTCAACAAGAGTTAAATTCTGAAGAGGAAGTTTTCAATCATAAATTTAGGCTAATGGACCGTTCTATAAAGACAAGTTTAATTTCACATTATTTCTGCCTATATTCCAGATCTCATTTTCCTTTGTCTAATTAAAAAACCCCAACAAATCACAATAAATTGACACGTTTCTTTCTATTTTGGAAAACTTTTCTCTGATCAAAACTTGACTCGCTGGCTTCTCTTGTAGACATGCTTACAACTAACAGTTCTGTGGTTTTTCAAACAATGGAACAATAACAAAAAGCAAGCAAACAAAAAACATTAAGAAAGAAGTGTAACAAACAAATCAATGCATAAGAGTGGGGTTTTTAACTAATTCTGTTTATACACAGACTATAAACACAAGAAGAATTACGAATAAGCTAGATAGCTTCTATTAAAGAAATTTAGGGAGTCTTCTTGGGATAACATGGCGTGATAGGATGACCAATGACTTTGTTTTTAGGCGAACAGGACCAAGACCACTAAATGTGATTGTGGGAGAGAACAGGTAGAAGCTTGCAGCTCATGCTTTAAGGCTTCCCCCCCAAATGTCTCACCATCATGCACAATCCTGGAGACCAAGAAAGGTTCAAAGAAATAAGACCAGCCAGTAAGAGCGTTGCAAACTGCGTTAAAGGATAATGAAAAAGATTGTGAAATAGGAGCACAAGATCTACAAGTATAAACAGTGCCGAATCTTCAAGTGTTCGGTCCTATTTCTCTTGGCCAAGAGCTGCTATAACTAAATCTTTTATGTTCTATATCCAGGATGCTTTGGGGCCACACCTCCTTTATATTTGGATGATCTGTTGTCCATGATTTTGTTTTACACAGGAAATTGCTATAGTTTCCTTATTATGGATATCAAAACTTGTCTTTTTGACTGTTTTTGTTGTTTACTTTCATACTCATTCTTTAGTTTGGTTGGAAGTGAATACACACACAGCTGTATTCTATAGCATTTCATTATACTATATCAACGACAAAGAAATGATAATATCAAAACCAGCCTGCTACCTGAAGTGATCGGCTTCCTCTAACTACTGAAAACCCCCAGGCGAAGATATTATAATTGTACCATGTCACAGTAGCAAAAACCAAAATGATGCTTCAAAGTTAATTCCATATACATACATTTAAATAAAAATTTTTATATAAAATATATAAACCCCAAACTACCACATTTCAAATGATGATGGCATTTTTATTGTTGTCTCTGTTGATGTTGTGCGTACAAACACCATCAATACTTTATACGTCTGCATTCAGTTTGGTTAAAAGTGACTTTTTACAACCCTCAAAATAAACTACGATGGAAATATAATAAAATAGAACTATGGTATTTTAAAAGTTGAATTATCCACCATCTTTCAACTTTTATTATTTTATTCTTTTTTTGAATTTTGTTTTAGGTTTTCAACAAAAATAGCATTAACAGCATTTACATGTCAATTCCAACTCCACATATTCAAAGATATGTTTATTTTATAGTATGACTGTTTTAAGCTGGGTTGTATTACATCCAAGCACACATTGATTTTTTATAGTATACGATCATATCAAATAAAAATTGCAATTATTTGCTTTCCATCGGTTTTGCGATACTTCGCTTTTTCCGGTCACAATTTTAGTCTACTTTTAGAAAAAAAAAGGGACTAATGGATAAATAAAGTTCTGTTTACTTTGTTTTTAATGCACTCAATCGTGCTATATACTGACGGCAAGTTGAAAGACAACCAGAACCTATTGCATATGGATGCAAGGAAAGATACCTTTCAGTTATTTCTTTTCCCCAGTAATAGAACCCAGCAACGCCTGACATTCACAAATTTACAGCACATAATAATTACAAATTTTTTGGTGTGTGTCATAAATCCTTTTAAATTATAACTTTTTTAAGGTCTCAAATACAGTTCTCCTTATTACACGAAACTCTCTATTCTTTCGAGAAAGTTGTGACCGATGGGCTTCGTCAAGGGAGTTTAAGTGGTACAGTTCTTCCTCGATTAAACGACCATTGCGGGATACAATTTTTTTAAAAAAAGAGACGGATAAGCAAAAAAAATTTTTTTTCAATTTGTTTTGGTGAAAACCACAATATAAAAGTATACTTTAAAAAAATATTCGTTTTTTTTTT
>RDPX01000041.1:1595270-1654775 GCA_003991215.1 Morbakka virulenta
GTGTATGTTGTGTTGTATCTGGTTTTTCTGTGATTTGGAGAATTTTTGTGTGCATCCAGCAGCTGACACAGACATACACACACACACACACACACACACACACACACACACCAGCAGCAAAAGAATGGTTTTTTACATCTCATGTACATCTTCGTCGGATCGGGATGTCCTTCGGCTGATGTAGGGCTGACCTTTTCACTTCGAGTTTCTTTTGAACAGAAAGCCGGTGAATGGACTCTTCATGAAATAATCTACTTTCTCCATAGTTCCTTATAATTGAAAATTATTCCAAACGTCAAATTTCAAGTACAAATTTTATCAAAATCTCTACTTTGGAGAGCACAAATATATATTTGTCAGAGTATTAGCTAATTCTATTTTCAGTAACTATGAATCGAATCAAGATGATTTATAGCCACAGGATTTTTCATTTCATTCAATGACAAAATCACCCTCCAATATCAGTGGAAGTGTAAAATTAAGTTGAAAATTTGTTGATTGCCTTTCAGTTGAATGCTTGGGGCTTGCTGAAACTAGTCCCAACAAAGTATTTTAATCGGCAGTTTCATTGAATCAATGCTGGGAATCACCCTCCCATATCTGTGTAGTTACAGTAGCAATTCAGGTCAATACTTATGGCTGAATGAAAGCAGCTCCTACCCAGTATTCTAATCGGCAGTTTCATTGAATCAATGCTGGGAATCACCCTCCCATATCTGTGTAGTTACAGTAGCATTTCAGGTCAATGCTTTGGGCTGACTATTAAGAGCCCTATCCAATTATTGTATTCGGCAGCCACATTGGATCAAAACAAAGACCCTTTATGAACAGACACAGTTTTTATATTTTTATTAATTGACTGGAGCTCTTTATTCTGGCTATAAATTTGGTTAAGATTTGAGAAAAGTTTGTAAACAATAGAAAAACCAAAATTATATGCCTCTTCCGTTTTTAGAATTTTGGGTGCAGCAACAGTACAAAAGAGCAATGCCGAAATGATTTCATCTTTACCTACATCCTTAAAATATAAACGTGCTTCAACTGAAGGCATATAAATGCCTTTAGTTGTTCTTACTGCATCTGTAGACCCGTTCGGTTGTCTACCTCAGAAGATTTATCTATGTTTTTAAAGGCTTTCTATTTCAAGCAATTTCTAGAACCATTATAGTTTTATGTTATCAAGATTTTAGTAAAATCAATAAAGACTATCTATATTGTGTTGTTGAAATCGATGGATTATTCATTATTTTTTGTAAAACAAAATATCTGTTCAATAAAATTTCCACTAGGTTTATATAGTGCATAAGTTTCAGAAAAGTAAAATTATACGAATCATCTTAGAGAAGTGAAGCAGTGATTTTAGAAAACACTTGATTGACATTCCAAACATCTTACTATTCCAATACCCAGAAAAAGAATATTATGAAGCCGAATAGACACGTTTAAATACAAATGAAAAATGAATATCATTGCTGTAACAGATGACCAATACATTTCCTTCCTTGTTTCCTTTTAGTTTTTCTGTCATGTTATAACTTTTATGACAAAACGTCCCTAGCTAGTTCATTTTTCCTTTGATAGCAATGGCTAGTGACTCACAACCGTTTTTCTTGACGACTTGATCTGCTACTTGAAGAGATATTTCCATAAAGTGTTTTGAGGATGCCTTTTTCTCAGGGTTTTTCTCAATTCAACACGCAACATTTGTGTCTAGACATTATCAATCTTTTTTAGCGTTGAAGTATATCTCATGTAATGGCGCCATAACCTAGGGAGTACTTAACACCAATTCTAAACAAGTGTCTCTTAAGGTTCTTTATCAGCTTAGATTTCCAGCAACCTCGAAGTTAAGTATTATATTGATGCTATTTATTTAAGTGTACTTATCTTGATATGTCCCTTACATCAAGAAGATAATTATTTTAGTACCAATCGATGGGTAGTGGCTATTGCCAGAATCATATGGAAGATAGTCATGGTGATTGTAAGAATTACTCTTTTTTGTTTCTTCTGAACTAGGAAATAAAAAAGAGATTTTTTAATGTAGTAATAATGATACTAACAGATAAAAATAATTATTTTTAGAAATCCTACTAAAGTAAGGAGAGACAAAAAAGAGGTCTCGTTTTTGAAAGGTGAGCTTTCTGCTCTGCTTTTTAGAGTTGATAATATGAGTTTCAGGGTGGAACAGATTTACCAGAAAGACTTGTACTGATGAAATAGAGAAAGCTAAACCTTGTAAATGGGCTTTGACGTCCAATATTTAGACAAAATTAGATAAAAAATCCGATCTTACCCTCGGGCTTGTTATTTCAAACTTTGTGGGAAGACACATGTAGGAACAAAGGTTATCTTTCAAATTAGGAAGTATTTGCAGTATCCAAACAAAGTCTCGAATTGCTCTAATCGGATTAAGTGGTAATGGCAGTCATTAGTTAGATATTGCACTTTTGCACATATAGCCCATTTAATGAATGGTTTTATACTCCGTAGGTGGCTTTGCACGAAGTTTCGAATATACGACTTACAATTAACATTAAGCTACCTGCAAACAATATCGTCGAAGTATTGGATATCAATATGTTCACCTTTATACCTCATCTGTTTAAACTACAATATTATTGACTCACAGTGTTGTAATTTATGTTTGATTTTCTACTTACCTTAGCCTTTAGGAAAAGCCTAGGGGTATGTTCAAAATCAGTTGGGTTCGATAGGGGAATGCAAAAAAGTGTGACGAATTCTGCTTGTACAAAAAATGTAGCTCCACTGATAGCTCATGTTGAGATACGATTCTAAAACTTTAATTACGACGCTCTGGGAAAATAGTTTTACAGTATTGCTAAAACAAAAGATCAATGATCTGGCATCTATCATTATCATCCCTCTAAGAGCAATTTTCCACTTGTTGTATGTGGATTAGACTAGTATTCTGTTCACATCTCTAAAGCAAAACAAGCACTTAATAATGATAAGCTAAATGGAGCTTCTAATAAATCATTAACAAAAATCTATTCGCTCTAAATCAACCACTTTTAATTTGTACCATAATTAAATACGGTAGATTTATCATGTTTCAGCACGAGCTTTAATAATAATTATCGCAACTAAAATCATATTTATTTTGATCGCAAATTTTTTCGATGAAACTCGTCTGTATTAATACGCGAGGACAAAATATTTTAAATTGAAAGTCTTTTTACCATCTTCAATCCACAGTATATTTTTTTTAGTTCTAACGTCATTTTTCCACAGCAATTGGGGCTCAGACGGTGCCCTTCAGAGGGACTTTGATTTGGCAGTAAGGAATTTCTTGGCCGGATGCCCTTCCTGACACCAACCAATGCCTTTTTTTTTATTTGTAAAGTTCCAAATTTCCGCTCCACAGCTCGGGGAATCGAAACCGGAACTCCTGATTACTCTACAGTTGCACTAACCATTAAACCACGGCTTCAATCCACAGTATNTTTTACCATCTTCAATCCACAGTATATTTTTTTTAGTTCTAACGTCATTTTTCCACAGCAATTGGGGCTCAGACGGTGCCCTTCAGAGGGACTTTGATTTGGCAGTAAGGAATTTCTTGGCCGGATGCCCTTCCTGACACCAACCAATGCCTTTTTTTTTATTTGTAAAGTTCCAAATTTCCGCTCCACAGCTCGGGGAATCGAAACCGGAACTCCTGATTACTATACAGTTGCACTACCCATTAAACCACGGCTTCAATCCACAGTATATTAAGACTATATAAACAGTGCCGAATCTTCAAGTGTTCGGTCCTATTTCTCTTGGCCAAGAGCTGCTATAACTAAATCTTTTATGTTCTATATCCAGGATGCTTTGGGGCCACACCTCCTTTATATTTGGATGATCTGTTGTCCATGATTTTGTTTTACACAGGAAATTGCTATAGTTTCCTTATTATGGATATCAAAACTTGTCTTTTTGACTGTTTTTGTTGTTTACTTTCATACTCATTCTTTAGTTCGGTTGGAAGTGAATACACACACAGCTGTATTCTATAGCATTTCATTATACTATATCAACGACAAAGAAATGATAATATCAAAACCAGCCTGCTACCTGAAGTGATCGGCTTCCTCTAACTACTGAAAACCCCCAGGCGAAGATATTATAATTGTACCATGTCACAGTAGCAAAAACCAAAATGATGCTTCAAAGTTAATTCCATATACATACATTTAAATAAAAAATTTTATATAAAATATATAAACCCCAAACTACCACATTTCAAATGATGATGGCATTTTTATTGTTGTCTCTGTTGATGTTGTGCGTACAAACACCATCAATACTTTATACGTCTGCATTCAGTTTGGTTAAAAGTGACTTTTTACAACCCTCAAAATAAACTACGATGGAAATATAATAAAATAGAACTATGGTATTTTAAAAGTTGAATTATCCACCATCTTTCAACTTTTATTATTTTATTCTTTTTTTGAATTTTGTTTTAGGTTTTCAACAAAAATAGCATTAACAGCATTTACATGTCAATTCCAACTCCACATATTCAAAGATATGTTTATTTTATAGTATGACTGTTTTAAGCTGGGTTGTATTACATCCAAGCACACATTGATTTTTTATAGTATACGATCATATCAAATAAAAATTGCAATTATTTGCTTTCCATCGGTTTTGCGATACTTCGCCTTTTCCGGTCACAATTTTAGTCTACTTTTAGAAAAAAAAAGGGACTAATGGATAAATAAAGTTCTGTTTACTTTGTTTTTAATGCACTCAATCGTGCTATATACTGACGGCAAGTTGAAAGACAACCAGAACCTATTGCATATGGATGCAAGGAAAGATACCTTTCAGTTATTTCTTTTCCCCAGTAATAGAACCCAGCAACGCCTGACATTCACAAATTTACAGCACATAATAATTACAAATTTTTTGGTGTGTGTCATAAATCCTTTTAAATTATAACTTTTTTAAGGTCTCAAATACAGTTCTCCTTATTACACGAAACTCTCTATTCTTTCGAGAAAGTTGTGACCGATGGGCTTCGTCAAGGGAGTTTAAGTGGTACAGTTCTTCCTCGATTAAACGACCATTGCGGGATACAATTTTTTTAAAAAAAGAGACGGATAAGCAAAAAAAATTTTTTTTCAATTTGTTTTGGTGAAAACCACAATATAAAAGTATACTTTAAAAAAATATTCGTTTTTTTTTTTGCTTAATGGGTTGATACACTTGTGGAAAAGTTAAAATTACGGAAAAAATTGACAATTGCCATCTGGTTTTTCGGAAGTTAACTCGGGCAGTGAAACAAGGTTCGAAGTGTTGGTAAGGGTAACCTACGCTTGAAGCGGAAAGCCACATTAAACAGTCATCCAACACCTTATGGTGGACGTGTGAGAAATAGCGTGAACAGCAATATGCTGGTCTTCTGGTACTTCTTTGTTATCTTCCCTGCTTTTGTTGGGTTTTCTGTCCAAGGCAAGATCCACAATGCTTCAGTTGTTCGAAAGTTCGTCAACTGGATCGTCAGCTTGACACCATGTGTCATCATCACTTTCAAAATGTTCAATACTGCGCTGCGAAAACAGCGCAATCAATTTATCATTGGTTGCTAAAAAAATTTGGATCTTCACAATTGACTGGTCTCTCACACGGAATTAGTTTGTACGACGATTTGCGAATCGTTTCCGGTTTGATTTGTTCCCATGTCATCAGAATTTTCTCTCCCAATCATAACCTGTCGATTAGTTTTAAAAATGACAGGATACCAATTGGTGTTTGGGACACAAATTTCCGCAAAGTTGATTTATTGTCAATCCGTTTCAAACACTCCACCTCAAATCCATTGACTGGATCAGAGAAGGGACACTGGGAGGAAAAAGCCTGACCTTTTCATTTGTAATAACGTAAACAGCAAGAACTTTGTCTGGAGATAGTCATTCAAATAAATTTTGTTTGAAGTTTGTTAGAATTTTTAATTGAGAGGGGCTTGGGTTAATGGTTAGTGTAGCTGAACAGTGAGCAAGGGTTCCTGGTTCACCTCCCCGAGTGGGCCAAAAGACTCGAACTTTACAAAAGAAAAAAACATTACATGCCCAATACAAGTGCCTACGAAGGGGACCGTCTGAGCTCCAGATACTGGGAAAATGACATTATGACAAAGAAAAACAACAACACACACACATACACACACCCCACAACCCCCCACAACCCCCCACAACCCCTCCACAAACAAACAAACAAACAAATTTTTTTAGATGAATGTGCAACAAGACCGGTTGTTTGCTTTTGTCTCTAACCTTTATTTGTCTTATTTCAGTAGATTTGTGACATGTCTTCAGTAACAGATGGTAAATTTATTAATATGAGAATAACCGGAAAAGCCCTTCAGATAATCGGCGAGATAATCGAGGAATGAATAAACAAAGAAAGGATAATCTAGGAAGTGCTGTATTGCACTCATATTGATCTTTTTCTCACCAAAGGAAAAGTGATCCACTCAAGCATTACAAGGCGCTAAAAATCAAAATCCATTTTCTTAAACGATACCCCGGAATTCTGAAAATTGATATTTTTACCACCCTGGCGTTTTCTGTCATTCCGACTTGAAAATTTAGGAGTAAACAATGCTTTAACATTTCTCTAAATGCGAACTCTTCCTTTTTTTCGAATTTGAATTTTCTGCAGTCACCCAGCTTATCTTGCAAAAGCAAACAAAAAATTCTGATACTCGAAATTATATGCCCAAGTATGTCCTATTATGATACACCACAGTATTATATCGATAAATACATGTTTTCTACTTACGCAATCTGCTTACAAACGGTTTGATGAATTGTGATTGTGCGTATTTTACATATGATTAATTGCTTTTCTTAAACAACTCGGAATTTACCAATAGATAAGAAATTAAATGGCTGACCTGTTCATTTGGACTTCAGTCTGATACCTCTTCATTGCAATAAAACTTTCAATATCCTCTCTAACTTTTTCCTAAACAGAGATGAAGCCTTTGGTTCGCTTTTTTCAATGAATAGAACACCATATAAAACTTAAAATTGTCCTCCAGTTCATCGATAATAAAAGCCTTAATGGCATTCTCCCGTTTTAAAGAAGATGTTTATCCCTTAACAGTCGCATACGGTAGCTCATTGGGGTAGGACTTTTGTCTTGATTGTATATAATTTCCTACACTTTTAGTGGAGATATCGTAATTACAGTAAAATTTACTAAAATGCTGTGCCAATACCATTCGTTGTGTTACGACTGGCGTTTATTGCGCATGTGATAAAAAAATGTATTTCTTCATCCTATGAACTATGACAAAATCTTTCAAAATATTTTCACCTTTGAACTTTGTTTGTTCCAAGAACTGAAACAGGAAATGTAAGAGAAAGGAAGGGGTGACTTATTTCTTGGGTTTCCAAAACGTAGATAAGTCATACAATGACTTTTAAACGCGCATATTGCAGTTAACAGCAAAGGTATTCTGTGAGTAAACGTCATGCTTTTGCGTGAGAATCCTTTAGAGGGGATCCTGCTCCTCAGGTGCCATGTCCATCCAGAACGTCGGCGGTCATGCTTCTCCATAGAGACCTGTCCTCTTCTATCCTCAGCATCTCTATTTCACTTTTCTAGGTCCAAGTTGACATGCTTTTCATGAATGTTAGCCGTCTATGTCCTCTGGCTCTTCTTCCACATTTCCTGCATGAAAAAGCCAAGTCCTTCGGTCCTTCCTTTCTGATCCAATGTCTTAGGAAGGACAGCTGCCTTCTCCTGATGATTGTTAGAAGCTTCATTCTGTAACCTGCTCGTCTCAAAACTTCGTCGTTGGTTACGTGATCAGTCAAAGAAACTCTTAACATTCTTCGTAGAAACCGCATCTCAGAAGCATTTATTAGACTTTTCATTTCTTTATTTACTGTCCAGGCTTCACATCAATATGTCAAAACAGAAAAATTGTAGCAGTTGAGTACCTTCAACTTTCTGTTCATTGAGGTATTTCGACTCTTCAGAATACCAGAAATCCGTTCAAAAGTCTCCTTTGCAATCGCTATCGTTCTTTTTAGTTCAACGCCGCTTCTACCATCCGAGCTTAACATACTTCCAAGGTAGTTGAATCTGTTCACTTGCTGTATCTGCTTTCCGTCAACGTTTAAGTCACACTTAACCTGTTCTTTCTTTTTTCTGACTGTCATGAAGAACGTTTTCTTTCGAATGGTACTCAGTCCCTTCCTGGTGCTTTGTTCACACATAATATTAAGGGTTTCTTGAAGCTCTTCTGCTGTGTCTGCAATAAGTGTGGTGTTATCGGCGTATCTGATGTTGTTCACATCGTGGCCTCCTACAACAAAACCTCTCTTCTCATCAATGCATCTCATGATATGCTCACTATATAAATTGAATAGGTCTGGTTCGCAAGGGCATCAAAGCATTTTGCACTTCCACTGCATATCGAGCTTTCAATTCTACATTCTCTCTCAAAAGATTTCATTGCAACTTTTTGTTTGGCATGGCGTGTTTCACTTTGCGAAGCAGGACTTTGATGCTACGCACAACTGGATTATGCTCGCTGCTACGGTCAGCTCCAGGATATGCCTTAGCATTTTGGGCCGCATTGCGAAATCGACTGTTGATTGTAATGTGGTCGATCTGACTGCGATTTCTATCCCCCGGAACTCTCCACGTCCATAAGCGACGATTGTGATTTTTAAAGCACGTGTTCATAATAACTTGTCTGTTGGCTTCACACCATCCAACCCACTTTTCCCCTCTTTCATTGATTTCTCCAAGTTCGTGAGGTCCAACAGCTTGTTCAATCACTCTGTCGCCAACCTTTGCATTCAAATCTCCCATAACTATAATGATGTCTTGTGATTTGCACTGTCTTTTTGCTTCATTAGATTGCTCATAAAACTGGTCAATTACCTCATCACTACTGTTTGCTGTTGGAGGATACACTTAGATTATGCTAATATCAAAGGGTTTACCTCTAGTTTTACTAGTATCACCCTTTCTGATCGTGCCCAATATCCTAATAAGCATTTGCTTATTCCCTTATCCAGAATTACTCCTGCCCCTTTTTCCTGTGCTTTACTGCCTGAGTATATCAGTTTGTGGCCGTCAAGATCAAAACTTCCGGAGTCAGGCCATCTTGTTTCGCATAATCCCACCATGTTGATCTTCATTCTTCCCATTTCTTGCTTCACATTTGCTAGATTACCAGCTTGGTGCAGTGTACGAACGTTCCAAGTTCCGATTCGTATAATGCTTCTGTTCCTGACAGTATCAGGCTGACGGTCAGGCTCCACATGTTGGACATGGATCTCCCTACCAAGCGTGGTGTTCATTGAATCAACCCCATTTACGCTGTTAACGTTCGACAGTGTTCTGTGTATTTACATGATTGTACTTGGCAGCTAACAGTGATGGCTTGCCATTGCCTTCCACTGGTGGTTGGCCACTAATACTGAGTTTCATTAGTACCTTCAGCATACCACAATGCGTAATCAGGTTCTACTTTCGTTGCCATTGGTCTGTGTAGGACTCATCCGCCAACTCTGACACTTCCTGTCTTTATGCGCTTGTCCGAGACGTCCATAAAAACACCACCAACAAGTTGTTAGCTACCCTAATGTCGTTTAGCCCTCCAGTTGAAGCGGCCACGCGCAAACAGCTACTTGAAGCCAGGCATGAGAGTTGGGTGCCTTCAAAGAGACCAGTTGGTCTATCCACCTGTAGGTCAGTTGATGGTTACCACTGGTTGGTACTCCATCCGAATACCCTTTACAACCCTTAGAGGGGATAAGGTGTCAAACTAGCAATCAAAATAAAATTGGTAAATTTTATAAATAAAAAAGAAATATAAAACTCTGAACATGACATTTCTTTGTTGTATATAAGGTTCTACACAATTTTTATCAGAACACCGCTCTTTGACTTACAAACTCTTTATTACAGGTAAGAACTAAAAATGATACTGTTTTTATACATTTCTGCACTGTTGGGATTATTTTTGTCCTCTAATTAATGGTTGTGTCTCTAAATTTGGACTAATATGATTTCACGTATTATCATGCACAACTCTGGGATCACCACAACTAATATATCTTTGTTTGGGATGATATACACATTGATATTTTGGTGGGATGCTCCGTTTTGTTTTTTCTTGCTTATTTACACTCCCGTTAGCGTTACTCTTTATTTTAGGGTTAACTTTTTTCGAACATATGAACTATTCAAATTTGTCTTTAAATTTGGGATAAGCATGGTAGGGTTTTTTTATAATGTGGTAAGGCCTGCTTTATAAATCACTAATCTGTACAATTCAAGTGAATTTTTTGCCATTTTTTCACTTTCTTGTTGTAGCTTCTACGAGATTTATTTTTTAAAAACACTGAAAACACTCTTGAATACAGTTACTTTATTCATCCTAACACTGTCCATTAAGAGTTTACTGTAACTTGTTGGAAGCTAAATCATTCCTTTTGAACATACGAATGTTGATGAAAAAAAGGAGTGGCATTGATTTGAATACCAAGAGATAAATGCAAAGTAGAGTTCTACCTGTCATTCCCTGCCCCAGGTAAAATCCTGTTTCCTCACAGACTACATATTTTGTGCTCTTTCTTCCCAAAGAGACAGCGAGCTATTAAGAGTTCATATGACCGACATGACATGCACATAAGGGCTACAGGTAATTTCGATACACAGCTACCTGTGAACAGGACCCACAGATAACGTAACAAAAACATATTACAGTATATCAAGTCAACAATTAGCACCAAGCAACTCGCTAAAAATTTTATAGTTCATATGTTTGCATAAATTACCTAAATTACATACAATATGCAAATAAGAACTTTTTTTTGTTTTGACGTCATTTTTCCCATTTCCTCAGTAATTGGGGCTCAGGCGATGCCCTTCAGAGGGCCTTTGTTTTGCAGATATTCGATAGAGATGGAAACTATATGATTTAGGGAAGACATCTGGCTGTACATGATTACTAACTTTCTGCATAAAATAATTCAACTGCCAAGACATTGCCAACAATCCCTCAAAAATCACTGTCTGACATCTGGCAATGCTTCTTGGCTTTCAGCAAAGTTCAGTTTTGACGTCATTTTTCCCATTTCCTCAGTAATTGGGGCTCAGGCGATGCCCTTCAGAGGGCCTTTGTTTTGCAGATATTCGATAGAGATGGAAACTATATGATTTAGGGAAGACATCTGGCTGTACATGATTACTAACTTACTGCATAAAATAATTCAACTGCCAAGACATTGCCAACAATCCCTCAAAAATCACTGTCTGACATCTGGCAATGCTTCTTGGCTTTCAGCAAAGTTCAGTTTATTGACGTGTTTATTTTGTTCTTGGGAAGCGAGCTTAGCAACATCAGTGTTCCCTTTTTCATTTTTGAAATGGCGAAATATTGNCATTTCCTCAGTAATTGGGGCTCAGGCGATGCCCTTCAGAGGGCCTTTGTTTTGCAGATATTCGATAGAGATGGAAACTATATGATTTAGGGAAGACATCTGGCTGTACATGATTACTAACTTACTGCATAAAATAATTCAACTGCCAAGACATTGCCAACAATCCCTCAAAAATCACTGTCTGACATCTGGCAATGCTTCTTGGCTTTCAGCAAAGTTCAGTTTATTGACGTGTTTATTTTGTTCTTGGGAAGCGAGCTTAGCAACATCAGTGTTCCCTTTTTCATTTTTGAAATGGCGAAATATTGCCTTTGCTGCCCATATTGCTTAAATATCTCCAGGTGTTATTTCATTAAGACACAGCCTTTTTCTTGAGAGAAGTACAAGAGAGAGATATTACGCCTGGTACCATATTTGTATTAAAGAATTCTGCCAACACACTGAATAATACACCATCATAGGTGTCTTCACCGATCCAGTGTTTGGCGAACTTCTATTCGCATTGCCCTCCAATTCGATCTATTTTTCGCCAGATCCCAAATTTGTCGTACTGGACCAAGGTTGAAGTTATTAAGAAATTGCTTTCTCTGTCCTCCACGAGCTCGTCTTCCTAGGATCTTCCCACTTAGGCTCAGGTCTTCGAGTGCTTCTTTTCCTATCGCGTGACCAAGAAACTTGAGTTGTCGCGGTTCAATCATACGTAAAAGCTGGCGTTTCATCCCAACCCGTTTTAGAACCTCCTCGTTACTGACCATGTCCAATGTACGAGATACGAAGCATGCGGCGATAAAACCACATCTCTGCCAAGATAACATTGCGACGGGTCTCAGCAGTAAAAGTCCGAGACTGACAGTCTTAGGTAAGGGTTGTCCAGACATGGGTTTTTAACAGTCGGACCTTGATGGGGAGGGAAAGCTTATGATAATTGAAAATAGACTTCATCTTGGAGTAGGCATCTTTGGCCAGGCCGATTCGACGATGAATCTCCTTACGACACCGTGAATCTGATGTTACAATCGCACCAAGATAGTTAAAAGAAAGAACCTGGTTGATGGTCGCAGAACCATGGTTAAGGTTGCAAGTTGGTGGGACTTCCGACTTAAAAATGACCATGATTTTCGTTTTCTTGCTGTTCACGTGAAGGCCGAGCTGCTCACTTTTATTGACGACCGTATCGCAAAGTCTTGGAGATCACTTTCAGACGTAGCTAAGTACTGTAACATGCGCATATTGGAGAAGATTTATCTTGACACCGTTGATATTGATTCCCTCAGGCGAGTCTTCAACTTCTCTTAGGATCATTTTAGAGTATAAGTTAAAAGGTCTGGTGACATTACACACCCTTGCCGAACCCCCCTTCGTATTGAGAACAAGTTAGTTATTCCTTCAGGTAGGCAAACTGCAGCAAGTTAATCATAGTAGACGGATCTCACTATTCGCATGTCTTTGTCATCTCCCTGAACTTTTGCCAGCATTTTAAACGCTTTTTTGTGTTGGACCTTTTCAAAAGCCTTTTGGTAATCTATAAAACATAGATACAAGTCCTGCTGGTGTTCGATGACACGCTCTCCTAACATCCGCAAAACAAAAATGGCATTGCTCATTCCTCTTTCTTTCATAAATCCGAATTGGTTGTTTGGAATTTCAGGGAGGATATTCTTTCTGATTCTCTGCAGAATTATCTCCAATATGAGTTTAAGCGTATGGGACATGAGGCTGATGGTACGGTGACTTGAGCATTCTAGAGTTCCAGGGATCTTGGGAGTGCAACGAAAATGGACTTGAGCATGTCTCTTGGAAACTTGCCAGACTCGTAAATGCTTGAAACCAGTTTCCAGATCATGTCAACCCAGATTTGAAATACTTTGATTTTTGAGCAAAGTCCTCATGCTAGAAAGTGATAGTGAGCTCTGTTTGTTTGTGGATTTTCCAGTTTAAGTCCCTTTTACGTTCTAATCCCACACTTGAAGTTCCTTCAAACCAACATTATACCTAAAGTTGTATTGTGCTATTTCACACCACAATAGAGGTCCCACAATCAGGCAGGTTTTCGTTATTTATCCTCTTGAATAGCAGCCCATCCAACTTGTCGTTTTCAGTTTGTCACGCTAATAAAAGATAAACTCCTATGATAGGCTTCCTTCCATAATTTTCGGATGTTCAAGTCGACTGCCACATGACCAGTAAAAGTGTCACGTTTTGCTCGCTATCATAATGAGCACAAGCCATTATGGAATCAAGTCCTGACGATGCAGCAAAACAATTTAAACAAAAGCTTTTCCAGCTTCGTTGAGGAGCTATAGTTTAAATTTTCACGAGGGTCGGGCATAAAATGGATCCGGCATTCGTAAAATTTTGCTGAAATAGTTCGCTTACCAGAAACAAGTTTTATGGTAAGTGGCAACGAGCAAAGAGAGATGCCGATTAACGAGAATGTGATAAAAATGTGACAGAGTTAAGCAATGTTAAAAAGAAAGTACTGATGTCTGATTGGTCTGAAAATAACATTTTGATAAATACTAGTAAGTCACTAGTATTGTACATGTATTTGGTCCTGTTATTTCTAATATTTTCTTACCATAAGTACAGAATACATAGCCTGTATACTTCTTGTAATAAAATTTTGTTTAAAGATCTCTTTGCAAGTTCAATTATTAAGAAAAGTGTTTAAGACCAGGGCTTTAGCTCCGTCAAATTAGAAACACTAAACTTTCTAATTTCTAGTAATTCTGCAAAAGGTTGTCTGATCTTCGTACCTGCAATTAAAAACCTGGATTTCCAAAAATAAGAGAATACTGACACAGTGCCCTATAATGTTAACCGACAGAACAAAGTACCTGTCTTATTGTAAGTACTGTATGCTGTAGGCTCATTTTCGGTGACAAAAGTCTAGGGTGCTTAGGTACATCCGAATGTCTTTACGTGTTTTTGTTCATATCACAAATTAATACAAATATATATTTTCCCAAATACTGCATGAAGCATTTTGAAAAAAACCCAATTGTGATGGAACATTCTATGTCCTCCCAATTAAAAATTATTACAAAAGCTTTGCGATTTTTCATCCCCAGACCTCTTTCTGAAAAAGGAGTCTGAGAACGTCAGATGGCACAAACAGCATAAGAAGAAATAGTTTTCTGTTTTTATCCTTAACGTGTCCTAGTATAAGAAAACTGGCATGTTGCTTTGTGTGTGTGTGTGTGTGTGTGTGTGTGTGTGTGTGTGTAAGCTGCTGGAGGTAGATTTGAAGACCACCCCGGTGAGTTCGATCCGGCCTCATAAAACGGGAAACAAACCTCCCCTCACCGCCAAAAGACAGATCGGTTTGGAAAGAAACCAGAAACAAAAAACCTTCACTTACCACCAGAGGCAGCACAAATGTTGCTTTGTACTAAGGCTCTCCTTAAAACTTTTGGTAACAAAGCCATTTGACTTCCTTTGAATATTTTCAAAATAAAAAAAAGAAAAGACAAAAAAAACTGCTTCGACAATATGAGAACAATAGAACCAAAGGAAAACAAACCAAAAAATCCTTAGTTTTTCCCTCCAACTTATTTATTTATTATCGAATATTTACAGACGACAAACCATTCCAAAATAACCTGTATATCCTGGATGAAATTAAATTTCTGTTTTCCAATGGAGCCTCTCCAGAAAACGAGAAAGATCAACAAAGTAAAATATATACAAAAGACAAAAGCTTGAAAGATATAAAATAACTGTTTTTATAGAAAACTTCAGGAACTCCAATTTTGACGTAAGGTCACATTGTAACAAAAGACTGTTTTAATTCAGTAAAAATAGTTCAGTTGGAAACTGATAAATATCCCGTGAGAATTTCATTTGTTACACAGCCCCATAGAAAACGACTTCAGATAGTTAATCACAAAAGCCAATCGAAACTCGAAAAACCAATCTGAGTAATACAGGTACGTTTAGAAGAATGTGTTGGTACTGTACTGAAAATTCCTCCTTTGATTTAATCGAATTGATTGAAATAAGCTGGTTTTATTGACTGGCATTTTACAAAATACTCCCACTTTCTTGATTTGTATTTTTTTAAGATAAAGATTTATAAAAAGATAAGCTCTCTGTTAAGATTTAAATGCAAATAAATAGATTAATTTTTGCTAAAGTCTCGTTAAGCAAGAGGTAAGTTATAGTTACCAGCACTAATACCTTGACCATCCCATTTCTGTTTTGTAATCTCCGTGGGCTGACTTCATAAAAATGAAAAAGATTTATTACGTAATTTTTGCTTGCAATCAATATACAGTGTAATTCAAGTCATTCAATGGTCTACATTAGTGGTATGAGTGCCATGGGCGTTTTAGAATACAAATAAATCCCTTTATAATAAACACTGCTTTTGACGAGCTTGACATTATATCGGGGTTTCTTTTAGACCCCCTTGGACATTAACCCAAGTAGCTCTCATGAAAAAAAGGTTTAGTGGTGCATTAGTGGTATGAGTGTCATAGGCGTTTCAGAATACAAATAAATTCCTTTATAATAAACACTGCTTTTGACGAGCTTGACATTATATCGGAATTTCTTTTAGACCCCCTTGGACATTGACCCAAGTAGCTCTCATGCAAAGAAAGGTTATAACAATTTGTCTATTGGGTGTCCCTTTGCTAGCCTTTGCTAGCTAACATTAGTGAGCAAGGTAGTAATCGATAATTAAAGGAATATTGGTTTTCGTATCTGCTACTGATCTAATAAGACTTTTGAATTTGTGTTTAAAAATCTCACTGTCTATCCAGCTTCTCTTTTCACGATAACATTTGCAGGTAAAGTATTTTTATAGCATCCTGGTCTGGTACTTTTCCCAATGAGCATCATGGAAAGCTTCTTTCATAAGTATTGGTCACCGTCAAAACAAGACACTCTGTTGTTTAAATACATGGATCTGAAAGGAGATGGAAAAATTGCTAGTTATAAGGATGGTTTTTTTCACAGAGAATTCAGCAAAAAATTTAATCACTACAGGATTTAATTTTCTATCGAGGCAGGTGTAAGCAGTTGAGGTACAATAAAGAATCTGTTTGTAGTTGTCTAGTCCTAAGATAGTCATACCAAGGGGAAGGAAGAGATAAAAAATGCCATTGATTTCCAAATACATAAGTAATGTTTGTCACTCTGTTTAAGTGGATGATTTACAGGTTTCCTGCCAGAACATGCTTTTACTGGTTGTCAAAGAAGTCCGACAGATAACTATAGCACATAATAGGATATTGGAGGAGGTTATGGTCTTCATTAAATTTAACATGGGTTGCTATTTTATCTTAATCTACTAAAAATTAACATACAAGCTTAAATTTAGGATTGCTGTATTGACAAAATATGATTTTCCTAAATTACATTTGAAATCTGACTTAGACCTTTTTAGCTTTTGGTATTCCTTCAGCGTTTGAGGAAAACGTAGTTAATAGGGTACCATTATAAAAATTGTTTCCCAAATTTTCAGCTTTTTTTCTAGAACAATGATGATTTTGGAAATTTACTTTAAAACTTCCAGAACATGAGCTCATTTTATTCATTAACTATAAATGGCAGATGAAAGCAGTTCAGGTACAATAAAGCATCTGTTTGTACTTGGAAAAAAACTCGATGATAATAACAAAATCTTCAAACTGAAAAGAATTATCAGCAAAATGTAGAATCTGCGACTGATACACATTGAATAAAAAGCTACCTCATCGATGAAATGTTTTCGGAACCAGAGTTCACCACTTCACCAGTTTTCTTTAAAGGACAAATCTCAAATAATACATACAGCTACCTAGTGTGAGAAATATAAAGAAAGCACCGAAAGGAATAAACTCAATTCAGTTCCAAGACCGTTTAGTGCGTACAAGGGGGAAAAAAATCAGAGGAAAGGGAGTAAGTAACAAGACGGGCAGTCAGAGGCAAGCACCTGCGATCGTGAAGAGAGTTCTTTGGAAAGATGGAAATACGTGATTGGAAAACAAGAGAAGAGTTTACTCAGAGCATTTATAGTGATAATAACAATAGGAAAGGCTAAGCTTGGTGACTTCGTATCAGTATGGCAAAGGCTGCAGAACTGAAAGCAGGGAGAGACTAATGAAATTAAAGACTCCTGTTTGCAACAGCTTTTAAAGATGCATGTAACCTAATAGTGCACGTGGACAAATATGATAGCAGCTTTCCCTAACTCAGACGTAAGATTCATGTAAATATGGGGTGTTAGGCTTCCTATCAGGGCGAATGGCGTGAACACTATGTTCATGAATACCGCTTGGCAAACGGCGCCATACCATTGCCCCGGCTGTAGCTAAATCTAAGTAGGGTTTCTGACGGGATGCCTAGAGTGCTTGTGAGTCATGTGTCAGCGGGATCACTTGATCCTTAAACTGCTGATGAACAGCACAGGCACTCCTGTCTTTCTTGTCAGAGCACTTTTCCCTTAGAGTCTTGTGTTACAGCCGGTCCTCCACTGCCTTGTGGATTAGCTTCTTGTGAGAAGTCAAGGCTAAGGGTGAAAGCCCCAACAGAAAATCAATCTGCTGCCTTGCAGATTCAACACCTTTTTAGGTTAAGGCTAGGCCCACTGCCTATAACTGTGGTTGGCGTCAGGAAGGGCATCCGGCCACAAAAACCTTGCCAAACTAAAACCATGCGGATCAAAAATATTCAATCCATACCGGATCGGTCGGGGCCCGGGTTAACAACGACCGCCAACACCACTAACCGGCAGGGTGGTGTTGGAAACTATGCTACTGCTGAACGACAAAGGAGGAGAAGAGGAGGCAGGAAAAGAAGAGAAAAGCGGGAGAAAAAGAAAGCAAAGCAGAGATCATTGAGAATTGGCAGCTTGAATGTTGGGACAATGACGGGAAAAGGAAGGGAGATCGCAGATTTGATGGAAAGAAGGAGTATCGACATCATGTGCATACAGGAAACTAAATGGAAAGGAAGCAAAGCAAGACACCTTGGTGATGGGTACAAACTGTTCTATCATGGAGAAGACAGCAGAAAGAACGGTGTGGGCATAGCTGTAAAAGACACCTATGTAGAAAGTGTGTTGCAGGTAGAAAGAGTTTCTGACAGGCTGATAAGCATGAAACTGGAAGTAGAAGGCCAAATGGTAAATGTTGTTAGTGCATATGGACCACAAGCTGGGTGTCCACAGGAAGATAAAGAAAAGTTTTGGAGGGACATGGATGCCACCATCATGAGAATACCTAGAGGAGAGAGATGTGTCATCGGAGGAGATCTAAATGGACATGTTGGAGAAGGGAACAGGGGTGATGAAGATGTGATGGGACGGTTTGGGCATGGCAGGAGAAATGAGGAAGGACAGGAGATTGTTGATTTTGCAAAGAGAGCGGAGATGGCAGTGTTAAACACTTATTTCAAGAAAAGAGAAGAGCAGAGGGTGACTTATAAAAGTGGAGGGAGGAGCACGCAACTTGATTACTTGGTTTGCAGAAGAAGACATCTGAAGGAAGTGAGTGATTGCTACGTCCTGGGGGGAGAGTGTGTGGCCACACAGCACAAGGTAGTAGTATGCAAGCAAAGTATGACAATCAAAAAGAGGCCCAGAAGGGCAGCAGAGCCAAGGGTGAAATGGTGGAGGCTCAACGATCCAGAGTGCAGGAGAATCTTCAGTGACGAGATACTAGAGGTGCTCAGCACAGAAACAGATGTGCTTGAAAACTGGTCACACATTACGGAGAAAATACGAATAACCGCTAGGAGAGTCTTAGGAGTGACAAAAGGGGGCCAGAAGAAGGACAAAGAAACATGGTGGTGGAACGACGCAGTGCAGGAAAGCATCAAAAGAAAGAAAGAAGCAAAGAAAAGGTACGACCATTCAAACAATGAGAATGATAAAAGGGAGTACATTGATAAGCGAAAGGATGCCAAACGAGAAGTTGCTAAGGCAAAGGAAGAAGCATACAGTGATCTTTACCACAAGCTAAACACAAAGGAAGGTGAGAAGGATTTGTACAGGATAGCGAAGCAAAAAGACAAAGCATCAAAAGACATTCAGCATGTTAGGGTTATCAAAGATGAAGATGGAAGGCTACTTACAAGGGAAGCAGAAGTACTACAAAGGTGGAAAAGCTATTTTGAAAGTCTCATGAACACGGAAAATCCCAGAGAGCCAAGGGGTGAGGCAGCAGAGAGGATGGATCGTGAGTTCGAGCAGATAGAAATAAGTGAAGTCAAAAAGGCATTGAAAAGAATGAAAAATGGAAAAGCAGTAGGCCCTGACAATATCCCCATTGAAGCCTGGAAGTGCCTAGGTCGACAGGGTCTAGAAGTACTTACGAAGCTTTTTAACCAAATCCTTGTATGCGAGAAAATGCCAGATGAATGGAGAAGAAGTGTGCTGATTCCGGTGTACAAGAACAAGGGCGACGCACAAGAGTGTGGAAATTACAGAGGCATCAAGCTGATGTGTCATGCAATGAAGCTGTGGGAGAGATTACTGGATGCAAGGCTGCGACAAGAGGTCAGAATCTGTGCACAACAGTACGGCTTCATGCCAGGGAAAAGCACGACAGATGCACTATTTGCTCTGCGCATGCTCATGGAGAAGTATAGGGAAGGACAAAGGGAGATACATTGTGTGTTTGTCGACCTGGAGAAGGCTTATGATAGGGTACCAAGAGAAGAACTATGGTATTGCATGAGGACGTCGGGAGTAACAGAAAAGTATGTTAAGTTAGTGCAAGACATGTATAAAGATAGCATGACAGCCGTGCGAAGTGCAACCGGATTGACTGACTGGTTCGAGGTTAAAGTTGGACTACACCAGGGATCAGCCCTAAGTCCTTTCTTATTTGCCATAGTCATGGATAGGTTGACAGAAGAAGTAAGGAAAGAGGAGCCCTGGAGCATGTTATTTGCAGACGACATTGTGCTGTGCAGTGAGACCAGAGACGAGGTAGAGGAACAACTAGAAGAGTGGCGAGACGCCTTGGAGAAAAGAGGGATGAAAATAAGCAGAGCGAAAACAGAGTATTTGGTCTTAAACGGAAGAGATCAGGATGAAATAAGGATGCAAGGAGCAGAAGTAAAGAAGGTGGATGACTTTAAGTACTTGGGGTCCACTGTACAGAGCGATGGAGACTGCAACAGGGAGGTGAAAAAGCGTGTACAAGCAGGATGGAACGGATGGAGGAAGGTCACAGGAGTATTGTGTGACAGAAAGATTTCACCGGAAGTAAAGGGGAAAGTTTACAAGACAGTTGTAAGACCAGCATTACTCTTTGGGCTAGAGACAGTGGCAACATCCAAAAAACAGGAAGCCGAGCTAGAAGTCGCAGAGCTACGTATGTTACGGTGGTCACTTGGCGTCACCCGGTTGGACAGAATCCGGAACGAGCACATAAGAGGTACAACCCATGTGAGAAGACTGAGCGACAAGCAAAGAGAAGCAAGACTCAGATGGTTCAGACATGTTAATAGGAGGGAAGAAGATTACATTGGAAGGAGAGTTTTGGAAATGGAAGTGCCTGGGAGAAGAAAGTGTGGGAGACCAAAAGGAAGATATATGGATGTGTTGACAGAGGACATGAGAGCAGCTGGAGTGCGGAGAGAAGATGCGACGAACCGTGAAAAATGGAAGAAACTGATCCGCTGTGGCGACCCCTAAAGGGAACAGCCGAAAGATAAAGAAGAAGAAGAAGGCTTCCTATCGATAGAGACGAGTTATGATTGTCAGGGAGTAAAGCTACTACACTGAAGTAAAGTTTTATGGTATCAGTAGTAACAAATTTAATTCAAAGATTTAAATTTAAAAGGTTTCACAGCTATACTTGATTTATCATTTGCGAGACATAAAACTGGCTCTCACTTACTTCTTTCTTTGCTTGCCTTTTTATCAGCAAAAAATTGAAATGAAATGTAATGTATTGAGACAGTAGACTGATTATCCAATAACCACTGCAGCTTAATATTTTGGTTTCTTAACCATATTCTAGCAGAAGTCTTGATGATTCCCTTGTTGACTTGACGGTAAATTTTGCTTGACTATAATTTTTAAAGTCCCATGCTAGAGCTGTTGCAGCCTGTTGTCACTAATATCCGTCATTATATTGTAGAAATAAAAACTGGTTGATAAGACTGAGTTGTTATTTGGTAGGATTAGTAAAACTGGGTTTCTTTAAATTGTCACATTTCAGGAATACTCAGGTATGTACCTTTGAGCTCCAAAATAATGCCACATGGCTATTTTGATCTGCCCAACTTAACAAAATTAGTCTACAGAAATTTCTTACTGCTTGAAAGTGACTCACGTAACTTGTGATGGCTAAACTTGGTATATATACATACAACCTGTTCACCATTGATACCTCGAGGTTGATAATTTAACTCTCTTGCTTCTTGCTTCTTTAAAACAGAATTTTGTGAACTTAACTTACTTGTGATAAAACACAGTACAGAGATTTCAAAACTATCAACGCAAGACTACCACAAAATACAATGCAAACAAAATTGATTTCCTCTAGAAATCCGTTACTTACAAGGCAACTCTAATGACCGAAGAAACTTAAATATCTCCTTAAATATAGGTTCGAAAAGAAATTTTATACCATACCAGCTCCTTAAAATCGCCCCCCTCTCTCCTGGTATTAAGGAAAAACGGAACTATCAAAGTGTATCTAAAAGATAAAGGTGTTAGAATCGTAGTAATTATAATGTGAAATGTTCCCCTCTTATGAGAATATTATTATACAAAGGCGGTAAGGAGGAGGTTGTTGCCACTTTTGCTAAAGAACAAAAACTAGCCTTTTAGATGTCCAGGTACAGGATAGTTGCTAAAGAAAAGACAGGAAATTGTGTCCAAATGTCGTCATAAGGGCTGTTTTTGTGTAAGATATTCCAAAGAAATATGGAATAGGTTTGAAATTTTTCTTTAATGGATGTTGTAATAAATATGTTTGCTTGTTCGCGGATCGTGGTACTATAAGTAACAAAAAATGGTCGCGTTTCTTAAGTTGTAAAGATACACATATTTATGGAAAGTGTACGAGTAGCGGAAGGTAAAGTATATGTGTACCTAAATGTACATGATGCACGTGCACATGTATGTTTACGTACCTATGCTTATTCATGTGTATATACGTAATATGCACATTTATAAGTTTGTGCACATATGTGTTGTATAGACAGAAGTATTGTCAAGATGAACAAAGTCAAGGGCGTTACAAAAAATTTTTTTTGAAAAGTCATTCTAAATAGTTTTCATCGACACGTTTGTCAGGTGTTTATTTCCTCAAAATACTGGTTACATGCTGTTTTTCCTGCTCCATTAATCATAAACCGAACATTAATTTTTTATAACGAACAGTTAATAGAATATTTTATCAAGTACTGTGCAGGTACCACGGTGCACAAGCATGTTATTTAATAACTTTATGTGAGCTTTGTGGCTTGTTAAAATCTAAAGCTTGAGCTTTTCCATATTATTATATTCAACTGTATCAAAATTTGTTTACTTCAGTGCGATGATGGGTAATTTTGTGGTTAATTGACCCTGTTTTAGTTTTTCCAGTAGGAAAGATATAGGAAATCAAATTGAATTTGAAAACAAAATCCTTGCAATAACTAAACCATGAAAGTAATAGTCAAATCATTATCAACATATAAAATCGTAGAACATCAACATTTATCTTGCTGTCATCTTATTTTGAATTTGCGACCATTCTTGTCCTCTAAAAAGGTATCTTTCTTGAACGAGAAAAAGATAACTGCTGGACACTCACAATCACCTTACGAAAAAAGATGATTTCCCATTATTAAAAGTAGTAAGCAGATATTATTGCTTAAAACAACAAGTGTTTTGATAAGACCACCTACTGCAGAATTTCTCCGCAGCAATGGCTTAAAACCTCAAAAAATGATGGACAAGGAAATTAGTTTTAGTCAAACGCCAGGCCTTAAGCACCCAAAAATACTGTATGTTACTCGTGCATCCACATTTGTATTACCAGCCTTCATTCTCAGAAAGCGTTTGCAGCTCTATCAAATTTGATGAATGTGAAGTTATTGGTGTCACCCTAAATTTCAAAATATTATCATCATCTTCCCACAAAACAAAAAAAAATGTAAAGAACCTTACACCCGATCAAACAGACAACTTCAAATACTGCAGTTGTATACCTTCATAATAATCTCTGAGGAGACCGGCAAAAATATTGGATGTAACAAAAGATTCGCTAAAACTGGCATTTCCTTAGGGACATTATAAACGAAGAAAAGTATGCCTTGGATGTTTATTAATGTTAAAGGTAACGAGATGGGCTTGGTAGTTTTAACAAAATCCAAATATTTTCCACAACTTCCAAATTTCTTTTTCACTGGTTATATAAACATTATTTTAATTCAGTTATACATAATGAAAGCGAAGTTAAGTACCTCGGGGTCAACTCTACAAGCAAACGGAAACTATGATAGAGAAGTTATGAGGAGAGTGCAGGCCGGTTGGGATGGTCAGAGGAAGGTAACAGGGGTACTTTGCAATAGGAAAATGTCACCACGGATGAAGGGAAAAGCTTTCAAGATGGCAGCGCGCCCAGCTCTATTATATGGTCTGAAAACTGTTGATACCATCTAGCGAGAAGAAGCAGATCTAGAAGTGGCTAAAATGCGCATTATGAGGTGGTCACTAGGCGTGACGCGACTAGACAGAATTCCAAACGACCACATTTAAAAAACATCCCATATCAGGAGACGTAGAGACAAGATAAGGAAGTCAAGACTTTTCTGGTACAGGCACATAGCAAGGCGTGATACAGATTATGAAGGAAAGTGAGTACTGAGTTATGAAGTACCCGGCAGAAGGCGAAGAGGGAGGCCAAGGAAAAGATCGAAGGGCGTGATTGACAGAGATATGGAGGCTGTTGGTGCGAGGGATGCTGATGTGACAAAAAGAACAAACTGGAGGCGGCTGATCCGCTGTAGCGACCCCTAACGAGATATAGCCGAAAGACAAAGAAGAAGAAGAAGAAGAAGAAGAAGAAGAAGAAGTTATACATAATGTCAGTTCTACTCTACTGACAATGTCTGTGACATTGTCAGTAGAGTAGAACGTTGACTGTCACAGTACACAAAGGCTATCCTGGCTACGTCAGTGGTTTTGAGTCGAAAAATTGTAGGATGCTGTTTGATAAGACAGACAACGAAGTAGAAGCGCAAAATGGCAATAATTACATGAGATCAGTTTTCAAAAGAATTATGCTTTAAAAAGTGATTTTTCCTCGGAGTTCAAGGTTTCGTTCTTAATTTTTTGTGAATTGCAGTAGAAGAGTTTGATAGGAACAGTAACAGTCGAAAAAAAGCACGAAAACAGATCAATAGCTTTAAACAACTAGTAAGTACGAACCAAAATTTAAGACTGTCTACATAATTGCAAGGTTTTTGCTCAATAGCTCCACACTGGTATCCCTATCAGAAGCCAAAAATGAAATAAAAATAGTTTTAAATGAAAGAGATAAATAACTACTTTTATAGAGATTCCACTAGTGATTTGATCCTGATCTATAAGAGAAGAGACCGTGCATTAAAAGTGAGTGACTCCAGTGCAACCCTGTTACCGCGAGCTCCCAATCCACAATTTATTATAAACCTTTTTTTTCATGAGAGCTACTTGGGTTAATGTCCAAGGGGGTCTAAAAGAAATTCTGATGTAATATCCAGCTTGTCAAAAGCAGTGTTTATTATAAAGGAATTTATTTGTATTCTGAAACGCCTATGGCACTCATACCACTAATGCACCACTAAACCTTTTTTTCATTTTTTTCATACCACTAAACCTTTTTTTCATGAGAGCTACTTGGGTTAATGTCCAAGGGGGTCTAAAAGAAATTCTGATGTAATATCCAGCTTGTCAAAAGCAGTGTTTATTATAAAGGAATTTATTTGTATTCTGAAACGCCTATGACACTCATACCACTAATGCACCACTAAACCTTTTTTTCATTTTTTTCATACCACTAAACCTTTTTTTCATGAGAGCTACTTGGGTTAATTTCCAAGGGGGTCTAAAAGAAATTCTGATGTAATATCCAGCTTGTCAAAAGCAGTGTTTATTATAAAGGAATTTATTTGTATTCTGAAACGCCTATGACACTCATACCACTAATGCACCACTAAACCTATTTTTCATTTTTTTCATACCACTAAACCTTTTTTTCATGAGAGCTACTTGGGTTAATGTCCAAGGGGGTCTAAAAGAAATTCCGATATAATGTCAAGCTCGTCAAAAGCAGTGTTTACTATAAAGGAATTTATTTGTATTCTGAAACGCCCATGGCACTCATACCACTAATGTAGACCATTGAATGACTTGAATTACACTGTACATTGATTGCAAGCAAAAATTACGTAATAAATCTTTTTCATTTTTATGAAGTCAGCCCACGGAGATTACAAAACAGAAATGGGATGGTCAAGGTATTAGTGCTGGTAACTATAACTTACCTCTTGCTTAACGAGACTTGAGCAAAAATTAATCTATTTATATGCATTTAAATCTTAACAGAGAGCTTATCTTTTTATAAATCTTTATCTTAAAAAAATATAGATCAAGAAAGTGAGAGTATTTTGTAAAATGCCAGTCAATAAAACCAGCTTATTTCAATCAATTCGATTAAATCAAAGGAGGAATTTTCAGTACAGTAGCAACACATTCTTGTAAACCTATCTGTATTACTCAGATTGGTTTTTCGAGTTTCGATTGGCTTTTGTGATTAACTATCCGAAGTCGTTTTCTATGGGGCTGTGTAACAAATGAAATTCTCACGGGATATTTATCAGTTTCCAATTGAACTATTTTTACTGAATTACAACAGTCTTTTGCTACAATGTGACTTTTAATGGCACAAATTATTGGATAGTGTCACAATAAACTTAAAAATTCATTTAATGCACAGGATTCATTCTAACTTTATTTTACTTCCAGATTATGTTCAGTCCTACTCAACTCAGAAAATGAACCAACTTTTAAATTTTTATCTTTTTGGTCATTTGTCATTTCTTCTTTTCAGTAAGAAAATATGTCCTGCAGTATTTTGTACCTTGATTTTTTTCTGTCGCACGTGGGTTTTGCTCTTAGCTCAAAGGAAAAACATGGAATGGAATTGCCATGATTGTTTATTAAAGTTCAGAATTGTAGCGTGTATGTATGTATGTATGTATGTATGTATATGTGTGTGTGTGAGAGAGAGAGAGAGAGTGTGTGTGTGGGAGGGGGGGGAAAGATGATTTCCTTGAGGGTAAAATTTGTTTAACTATAGTTTTCAAAGTGCCATGCTAGAGCTGTTGCAACATGTTAGCCCACCAATGTTCGGTAGCAAATGCTATAGATTAAACGGTTTTTTTCACTTACAAACAGCACTTTAAAGGTTATAACTATTGACCTAGATACCATTATGCCTTTAAAAACATATTATATACGCCCAATTGTCTAAAAATATAATCATTTTTGCGCAACTTTTGTGAAGTGGTTCCCTATATGGAGGTTCTTAGCTTGAAAAGTTATAGTTAATGAACAAAATGAGCTCATTTTCTGCAAGTTTTAAAGTAAATTTCCAAAATCATCATTGTTCTAGAAAAAAGCTGAAAATTTGGGAAACAATTTTTATAATGGTACACTATTAACTATGTTTTCCTCAAACGCTGAAGCAATACCAAAAGCTAAAAAGGTCTAAGTCAGATTTCAAATGTAATTTAGGAAAATCATATTTTGTCAATACAGCAATCCTAAATTTAAGCTTGCATGTTAAGTTTTAGTGAATTAAGATAAAATGCCTTGGAAATATCAAGCGCCATAGCTCGTCCTTCACCCAATTTAACCATAAACCTGTGGAAACATTCCCTTACTGCAGTCAAAAAATCTCCTGTGGAGGGAGATCCTCTAATCCCCTACGGAACATAATAAATGAGACTTAGATTCTGGAAGAACTTTACAAGTACATTGTTGATAGGTCGTTCAAAGAGTTTAGAAATGACAAAAAGAAGAATTACAAGTCCCATATTTATGAGTATCAGATTGATCACCTGCTTTCTTGAAAACAGGAACCACATGAAAAGCTTTCCAGGAAGGCGGAAAACACGACTCCACGAGCCTAAGATTAAAAAGTTTGAACAGCAAGAAAGCTAAGAATGACGTCTTTCAAAACAGCTTCCGGAGTCAAATCCAGAACATGAGCTTTAGATTGATCAAGCCGATGAATAATATTTGGAACCAACCTTGAATTTATGATGACAGAGTCAAAAGTTTCATCAGTTGGCGGAGGGAACTCTGGCAAAGAAACACCTGTATTTATACTCATTTATTTACTCAATGTTATTATTCTTCCACCTGCTCCGAAAACAATTGGCTTTCAAAAACAAGTTTTCATCCTTCCCAAAATAAAACCCTGGCTACGTAGCTAATTGCCATGAATTTTTGTAATCTTGATGTCTTTTTCAATTTATAATCAGCATGATGATTAGAGAAATGGTCGGAAATTGTTGGACTTTGTGGTTTTGGATATTTAAATAAGATTTTGCTAGTGACAATGTTCAACCCACATTTAAAAGTTAAAACTGGGTGTATCCTAGAGCATTTATGTGTCATTGTTAGGCAGGATGATGAAAATTAAAAAAAATATTGAGAAGACAGACCACCCCGCCCCCCTCAATTTGTAGAATAAGTTTGAAATTTGGACGTAAAGAGTCTTTTTGAATGGCAGCTACCTCGGCATACGAACGTGGCTAGATGAATAAAAAGTTGTGTATCAAGAAACATGAAATTTTGAGTAAAATTTGCAAGATACATCAATGCTGGTCAGAATAGTTTGCTAAGGGTTTTTGCTGCAACGCATTCAGATTTGTTTGTGGGCTGTTGTTGAAACGATATTATCACCGGAAAGTATATTAAATATAAAAATATAATATTTTGTTTCTTTGGTAACCTTTTGTGATGAATGACGATGGAGAAGATGATGTACCTGAGACCCAGGTAAAAAGAATGGATTCTTTCGTTTTCAACTTATAAATGACGAATATTCAATATATCCTATTTCTCCTCCTCCTCCTCCTCTTCTTCTTCTTCGTCTTCTTCTTCGTCTTCTTCTTCTTCTTCTTCTTCTTATTATTATTATTATTATTATTATTATTATTATTATTCTTATTATTATTATTCTTATTATTATTATTGAAGTATTTCTTCACTTACGCGTTTAACACAATTACCTACCGGATCACCCCAATGACCTGGGGCAGATAAAGGTCCTGTGATACATGACACGAACATTAATGGACGATTGACACATTACAAACAGTAGAAAAATAATTATGACAATAAGCAAAAACTTCATTGGTACGAATATTAAAAGACGATTGGCATATTACTAAAAACTATTATTATTGTTATCATTATTTTTATTTATTATTATTATTGTTGTTGCTGTTGTCGTTATTCATAATTATATTTTTCTTTACTTGTCCATGTTACTTATTAGTTAACATGGGCAAGTCAATTACCGGTTACCATGTTACATGCTGTAATTGAAGTGTTACATAATAGTATTGGGACTGGCTACTACCATTTTTAGTTTGCAGGTGTTGCAACAGTGCAACTTACAATATTGTTTTGCATACTTGCAGTTTACCTTGCTACGGTGTAACCTCAAATGGAAATGTGTAGGAGAACAGTTTGCAATAAAGCATGCACGTTATTCACTGCAACAGTGATAGACCTCTTTATCCATACAGTTGGTTTCATTATAAGCTGAAGTTGTGCACCAAACAGTGCACACATTAAATTTATTTAGCCATCTATTTATATGGTATGTGTTTCTTTTTGGGTTTGTTTTTTTGTAACAAGACTCGTAGGAAGAGGTTTATTATTTTTTATTTACTAATTACAATGTAACCTGTTAAATATTATTGAATAAATCAATAATAATATATAAGGGAGTAAACTTGAAATAATTGTAGCTATTTTGTTTTTACATCCTTAATATACATTCCAGTAAAGAGGTTACACTCCAACTGTTTTTAAGGAGTATTGAACAAGTCAGAAACTAAATAACCCTTTTGCTAAGTTTTTTTTGTCGCTGTACTCATCTATCCATTAACCCCCTTCCCCCATTATTGACTCAAAGCAACTTAAATTAATTTCTCTCTCTCCCTCCCCCTCTCCCTTCTGCCCCCCTCTCTCCCACCATTGTCACCATCTTATCATCAAGGCTACATGAAAACCTTCTTCCAGAGAGAAGAATTTTTTTAGTTATATGAAGTATTTTTGAAAAACTATGGAAGCAGCCCATGTTAAATTTAATGAAGACCATAACCTCCTCCAAGATCCTATTATGTGCTATAGTTATCTGTCAGACTTCTTTGACAACCAGTAAAAGCATGTTCTGGCAGGAAACCTGTGAATCATCCAGTGAAACAGAGTGACAGACATTACTTATGTATTTGGAAATCAATGGCATTTTTCATCTCTTCCTTCCCCTTGGTATGCAATTGTTTGGGTTTGGGAACTCATTTTTAAAAAAATTAGAGGAGTTGATCCATGGTTTCTGTGTTAGCATTGTTACATATCACAAGCCATCAGAAATGATCTTTAACAGAAGTTCACTCCACTTTCCCTATTGCCTTTATTCACTGAATGTTGTTATGAGAAAGAGGGTAGACTTGTATGTAGTGTGCAAAAGAGGACCAGGAATGTTCTTAGTAAACAGTTTTTCAGGGAGTCCTGTATGCAATTAGACAAAGATAATATAGAAAATCATTATGCTGCAGAAGTGTTAAAAAAACATGACCAATGCTTGGTAGCATGAAAAAAGGATGGCAAAAGGACATGGTGGAAGAAATGAGAGGATGTACAGAGAAGGTATGCAATGTCAAGATCTACTGGAGGGATAATAGAGGGAACACAGGAGTAAAATCCCACTATGTGAGACTTGAAGTCATTCAACAAAGAGACTTGGGCAGGCATGCTTACTTTCTTTTTAGAGGAAAGTTGCCTCTGCAGAGTCTCTTAGGGGATGTTATACCCCATAGTGCAGGATAGCAAAGATTATTATAGATCATGACTACTTTTGGAAAGCCAGATAGGTACTTTGTTTTCCAGGCATGAACTGGGAAAAAGAAGAGGTATATTTGCAAGTGTAGAAACATTTGACCTATTTGAGTGCAATAGGTGGAGGTTTATATTGTGGGTTGTAGTGGTCGCATTACAGCCAAGTATGTTGTCTCAGATTTTACCAAAATGGCCCAAAAATAAATGTTTTGTCATGCTTTTGTTTATATAAAATATGTTGCCATGATGACACTTCTGTACAAAAATTTTTTGCCACAAGGTTGTCATTGTTGAAAAGAAAAACTTACTGTTCATTCCTTTGATATGTAATGCTTCAGATTTTGATTTTGGGTTTGTAAAATTTCATTAAATAAATGTTTATTGTATTGTTCCTGACTCNATTCTGTAGTAGCTGTGAAGTGGAGCTCTAAAAGGAAAAATCAGATAATGAAAGAAGGAAACATTTGACCTATTTGAGTGCAATAGGTGGAGGTTTATATTGTGGGTTGTAGTGGTCGCATTACAGCCAAGTATGTTGTCTCAGATTTTACCAAAATGGCCCAAAAATAAATGTTTTGTCATGCTTTTGTTTATATAAAATATGTTGCCATGATGACACTTCTGTACAAAATTTTTTTGCCACAAGGTTGTCATTGTTGAAAAGAAAAACTTACTGTTCATTCCTTTGATATGTAATGCTTCAGATTTTGATTTTGGGTTTGTAAAATTTCATTAAATAAATGTTTATTGTATTGTTCCTGACTCTTCAAAAAGGTACTTGAATGAGTTATTCCATATTTTCATTACAGACTCCATTAGCACAGGGTGATATCATTTGACTGAGTAAGCTGATGTTTATGCACAATCTAAATAGTATGGCACTTTGAATGGGCAAATGCTGAAAAATCAATGAAAGTACTAGGAAAATGGATAAATTTGAAAAAAGTAAATGAAAAACCTGTGTGCAAGTGAAAACAAGAGGAGGATGAAATTGATTTTGAAGTTGAAGTTGAATGGTAAGAAGAATACTAATACCACCCATGTACCAATTTTGGCAATTAGTACATGGATGGAATCAGTGTTGAAGTACTGAACAGCTATCCTGAAAAGGACAAAATGTTTCAACTCTCTTTTTGTGCAAAGGAAATTTTGAGACCACATTTAGAGGTTGTACTTTATTTGAGAAATTGCAGACCTATTTTAGCATAATAGGCAAAAATACTGATCACTCTTTGCAATGACATGGCATTGTTTGAAATTGGAAGTTCAAGAAGAGGTCTCAGTCTCTCAGGATCTGTCATGCAATTTCTGTTTGAAGTGCAAAAACCTTAAATGTCAAACAAATTTGTTGAAAAAGTACATTTGTATATGTTGAAAGTAAAGATTGCCTGATTTAGCTGTATTAAGAAAAAGTGGAGGGTTTGCATTATGATCTTTTTGAGGATAACCACCTATAGTAGCATTATTCAAGAAAGCAAAGGAGTCTCGAGTTATATGCTTTGCAATCAATTCATTGATTTTCTGCTGGAAGCATGGTACTCCTTTAGTAGCATCACAGGGTTTCCTAGTAAATTGCAAAAGCCAATTATCTGCTTCAAAGACACTGTATGGACAATCAGTGTCAGGTAATGGAGTGTGACAATATGCAAATCAATAGTACTGAACACCTAAGAATTGGAAATTTTACTTACCATGTCAATTATCTTTGAGACAGGATAAGTTTCTGGTTGTGTGAATTTATTGATAGTTTGGATGTAATCAACTACTTTGTGCCATTTTGCATTCTTCCTAACAACAAGTACCTGTGTCTTCCAAGCATCACGAATGGAGTTTGATCTGCACTGCTCAGCAGTCAGAACATTGGAGTTGCAGTCATTACCTAATGTTTGAAGTCCTACAAGGAACTGATCAAGTCTCTCTTCAGGTTACTGTTTTAATGTCACCCATAGATGCCATGCAAAAATATCAATTTTAGATTTTATATATAACTTCCCAAGAGTCTGCAAAACTTTCTAGAATGCCTCAAATGCTGATAAGTAATCATACATATTTGGTACAATATGGTTGATGGTAAGGTTAATTTAATTGGAGGGTGGATCAGCAGGAAGCACTTCAAAAAACCTGTTGAATGTTAGAAGCCAACATTTGTATACTTTCACAGAGTAACTAGAGTTTGGATCAGTATTCAGAAGATCTGGCTTCATGGGTCTTTTAATCTTGAATTATCTTCATTAAATGTGGGATATACCAGCTGCTTGTTATTGGTTTATTGAATATACCATGTCACTATATATACCTAAACAAACAAAAATACCAAAATAAAAATCACCAAGAAGACAAGAAACTATCACAACACATATCACAATGTCATAACATTGTGTCAAGTTCATCACACCGGTGTAAAAGTTTCTACACTACCTGTAGCAGGGAGAGTGAATTTTGCAAAATGTTTGTCTCTAGCTATTTTGCTCTCAGTTTGCCGATTTACTACATTAGATTGTAAACAAGGCTTAAGTATATTAACTCAAGTTCAGGGAAAGTGATGTTGAAGTTGTTTTGTTTTTTTGGGGTGGGTGGGTGGGGGGGTATTGTTGCTCTGTGTATGATATTTCTGTATTGAAATAGTAAGGTGTCAACCTTATGATGCAGTGGGAGATTGGAGTCTGTCTTGTAAAATATGTGTTTAAATGTTTGTACATGTCATTCTGTCAGGCCATTTGAAGCTATTTAAAAAAGAGGACAAATAGTGTGTTTTACCTCATTATTGAAAAGGAAATTCTTTACGGCAACCAGTCTTGGGTGTGGTATATTCCAGCATAAATTTGGTTGGGATATCTGTTTTGAGGTCTGTGTTACCAAGATTTAAGTCATCAAAATTGGCAGTTAGCTTGGACTTGTCATAAAAGCACAATCTGCTTGAGGTAGGTAGGAAAAAGAACTAAGAGAATGATTGAAATTGGGTTGATCAGCTTCCTTGGATAGTTGGCCTGCAGGGCTCTTCTGGCAGTCAAGTGATCAGTTTGGTTTGAATACTGGGCAATTGATTGACCATACCCTGTAGATGTTACAACACAAGCTTGGCATCTATCTGACTTTTCCCCATTTTAATTGTGTTTTGGTGTTTGGTGCCTGGCTTCATGAGTTAACTGTAATGTGTTTGGTAATTCATGTCTATCAGCAAAAGGATATAGATAGGCCTATAGTCCTTTTCTGTAATTTACTTGTGTTGTTTATTTGCCCTTCTTATTATTAAATTGGCAAGAGTGACAAGATATGAACTCACGTCTTAAGAAGAACAAAGTCAATCTCTATGTAAACAAATGCCTTCTGCTGATTGTATGTTTTATATCCATAATAACTTTCAAGCAAGAGGAAAATAAAAGTAAGACCTTCTCTTAAAAATTATGCTGAACACCTTACTTCAGTCACTCTAGTCAATTGAGGAGACCAAGATCATGAGCTCTAAGGCTTTCCAATGTCAGGCTTACAAGCCACATTAAAAGATATCATGCATAAATCTTAATTATGCCCTCCAAGTCAGTCTACCAGAAGATCTTTTATCACAGTATATCAGCAAACGTTTATTTTTACCTGACTCAGAGTATAGGTTTCTCACATGAGCTCGAGCCATGGGATCTCTTGATGCAGTTGATGACACAGAAGATACCGACACTGACACCAAGGTGGCACAACAGGCCTCAGTTGGTGCTATCACCCCAACTTCCCAAAGAATAAAAATCAACAAACCATCCACATTTAGTGTATACTACAACCATCAAAACATCACTTTGACACTAGATTAAGGGGGGAGAGGCCAACATGATTAAAAAATCAACAGCTAGACAGATCGGAACCTGCATTTCAGCCAGTAATCAAATGACCATTCAGGCTGATGGGAAAACATCACTGCCAGTCAAATGTAAAATTAGGCTTCCATTTATCCATGGTGACTTGACTTTCCTACTTATAGCCGTTGCCATAGAACACATTGACTCTGAAGTTTTTGCCTGTGCCCTGTTCATGACCTCCAACAACATTTCTCTTTGACACTCCAAATCTGAAATTGGCTTCAATAATGGCAGTAATTACATGTACCAAAACAAGAACTGCCCAAGTAAACCATACACCATCCACAACATTAGTATGCATCTGTTGAGAACCTCGAATGGAACAGTCTGGCCCTGTGAATGGAAAGAACTTGAAGTACTCTTTGGTGCTTAATGGAAGGGGGGTTGGAATAAACGGGGAGGGAATCCTCAAATACTAGTTACCGGGGGGTGGAATAGGCAGGGGGGTTGGAAAATTCGTAAAATTACTATAAGCAGGGGGTAGGGTGGGTGGATGTGGAACATTTTCTTTACAATTACATTAATAAGCGAAGTTGTAAGCATTACTTTGCAATAATATATATATTTATTACGAATTACTTGTGAATACCCGAAATGACGTTATAAATTCCCAAGTTCCTAGTCCTTTCTAGACTGGAGTCGGTTTTTTTGAAAAGAGAATAATCGGGAAGAATTGAAAACCGAGTAAAATATAATTTACGCACGGCACTTTTCACNCTGGTCCTGTGAATGGAAAGAACTTGAAGTACTCTTTGGTGCTTAATGGAAGGGGGGTTGGAATAAACGGGGGGAGGGAATCCTCAAATACTAGTTACCGGGGGTGGAATAGGCAGGGGGGTTGGAAAATTCGTAAAATTACTATAAGCAGGGGGTAGGGTGGGTGGATGTGGAACATTTTCTTTACAATTACATTAATAAGCGAAGTTGTAAGCATTACTTT
The DNA here is from genome assembly GCA_003991215.1 of Morbakka virulenta. Classification (NCBI taxonomy): domain Eukaryota; kingdom Metazoa; phylum Cnidaria; class Cubozoa; order Carybdeida; family Carukiidae; genus Morbakka; species Morbakka virulenta. The sequence continues at coordinate 1,630,542 of RDPX01000041.1, forward strand.
GCAATAATATATATATTTATTACGAATTACTTGTGAATACCCGAAATGACGTTATAAATTCCCAAGTTCCTAGTCCTTTCTAGACTGGAGTCGGTTTTTTTGAAAAGAGAATAATCGGGAAGAATTGAAAACCGAGTAAATTATAATTTACGCACGGCACTTTTCACGGTGTTATCCTCGAAAAAAAATTTTTTATTTAAAGAAACCGACCCCAGTCTACCTCGTTTTCAAGTTCTTGAAATGCAAGTATACAGGTACATAAAATACGTTTTATGACAAAAACCGAAATTTCTTTTTCAAAAGAACAGAACAAAACCAAAGTTAAAAAATCATTACAAGTTTGTGATAGTGTCAAAAATGTTATTCTCGTTCTCTTCAACAATGGTATTTCTACTAACCTCGTTTATTCGTTTCTTCACACTTTTCCGAGCTTCGTAGAAAGCTGTTTTCATCTTTTTTAGATGAGGTTTAAAAATAACGCTTGTTTCATTAGTTTCGAATACATTTTGAAGTGCATCTAGAAATTTCGTATCATTGTTAATCAATGGATCATCGGAAACATTTACCAGTGACGAAAGTGTATTTGATTTTTCCACCGTGGAAATCTCAGGAGTTGGTGTTGTTTCTGCCTGTGCGGTTTCATCGTCGTTATTTTCGTCGTCACTTTCGCTCTCCTCACTTCTGTATTCTTCGCGCTCTTCTTCAACCAAATAAGGATCATCTTCAACATAATCAAGCAACTCTAAACCTTCTAGGTTTCTTCGTATACCTTTCGGTGGTATCAGTTTCTTAATAACACTTAGCAAGTTGACTGGCACAGGTGATTCTTTTAGCTTCTTTCGAAACTCCTGCATTTCAGTGCCAATTAATGCATAGAGCTTGTCGGAGACTAAGTGATCTTCTGATTCATCTAGTGCACTTGTAACAAATAGTTTTTTGAATACGTCGAAAAAGTTATTTGGTACATTACTCCATGCAGACAAAAGCATTCTAACTATATCTTCACGTTTTGGTGACGGCACTTTATTTTTGTCCTGCTGTAGCATTTTCAACATTAAGTCCATCTCTTCGTGTCTGTATAAGGCCTTGAGTCGGCGATGAAGACCTGTATCGTTTGCTTGAATGAACCCTGTAATACCTCCGCTCATAACAATCAGAATGTAGCCTCGTTCATATAATGCCTTTCTGACTTCTGGCATTAAATGCACAGCATAGTCATCTAGAACATAGATGGCGAAGTTTTTCTGCGTGAAAGGGTTGAAGCGATTCGGGAGTGTACGAATTGTTTTTAGGATGTGTTTTAATCGATAAGATCCGCTTTGGGACCACTGGTAATTAACATTATCAACTGCTACTTTCGCTCGGACTCCTTTACCTTTAAAAACGAATTCAGGCTGCAACAAAATATGTGAAACACTCGCAACTTGTGTGAATACGGTAACACGCTCGCGAGAGAGTTTATGATTTTCCTTGACGAACATGTCTTCGCCTTTAAATGACATAGATTTCTCTTGCGAACTCTCATTTCTGTGCAACGGCATCTGATCTCCATTTATTATCGGAGGGTCAACGCCGTATTTTTCAATGAAATACCTCCGAACCGTCCAAACATTTTGCAAATAATCCCGAAGCCTCACTGGAAGGTCTTCTTTCTTAATGGAATACCGTTTATTTGGCCTTCTTAAGCTAACTCCATATTCGTTCTCCCAAGCTTTAACCCATTTGTTACTGAATTTGAGTTTCTCATTTTCTGAAACAGGGTTTTGGACAAGCCATTCTGCGTAAAGTTGTTGCGCTTTTAATTTGAACAATCGACGAGGTAAACATCCTTTCAATGACTCCCTTACGTCAACGAACCAGTGGAATAAAGCTATTCTCACTTCCGATGCTTTCACTTTGCGACCTCCACCCGCTGCTCTGGACTTTTTAGGTGGACAAGAAGAAGGATCCCGCAAACGTTCTAACTCGTTGTATGAACGCGATGTAAGCTTAAGTGCTCTTACTAATTCTGGGTCATCATTATTAACCTCAGCCAAATCAGCGTAAAAATATCGCACTGCCTTAGCAACATATCCTGTTACTGGTTTTATCGGCACGTGTCTTTTTCTTTTTGCATCGTATTTTGTCTTGCCTTCATTTTTCCTCACCTCGGCATCATATTCCTCTTTAAATTTTTCTACAAGTTGTCCAAGTTCTAATTTCTCATCATTGCTATATTTGTTTCTTTCTGCTCTTTTGAATATTCTTTCTATATTGTGTGACGTCAATCGAGAAAAAAACAAATGTATTCTTTTGATCTTTTAAATAATCATCAGTGTTTTTTTACAATCTAGTTTACACTTTTGCTAAACTTTTTGTCTTGGGTGGATTTTTTTCAAAGAATTAATAGCCAGGGGGGGTTGGAATAAGAATGTCCTGGCTGGAAAAAAATCAAAAAATTAATTAGCGGGGGGGGGACGTCTATTAGGCACCAAAGAGTACCTCGAGAGGTTGGCAAAGCTCACATAAAGCCCAGGTTACAGAAAAACTCCCATGGAGACATCTGGCCACCACCAACCATCACCAGAACAGTGTCCTGTAAGGTCAGGATTTCAAACTGACTGATCTATCTAAAGTTTGGAAGAAAAAGCATCACTTCACGCAAGTTGCTCCCATCATAACCTCGACTCATTATGCCGCCATTACCGTGCCAGAAACACCAATCCCACAACCAGAAGCCTCTCGAACCCACCTTGTCACTATCGACCAGGACCAGTAGCTCCCAACTGACGTCCTCACTAACTTCTTTATCTTTGGCCTTGTGTGTGGAACTGTGAACATGAGTAGTGTGTCAAAACACCGAAATGAAAAGGAAGAATACCACAATACTCACGAGACAAGCTTAGCACAAGTAGAAACAAATGTTTGATGAGCTTGAAAAACTTGGTGTTTTTAGCAACCCAGAGGACATCGGCATTGTTGCAGAGTATCCCAACCCTTATTTTCTTGTCAAGAAGCCTTCAGGAGGTTATGGCTTGATTATATCCTTTGGCGAGGTTGCAGGATACTAAAAGCTCAACTGGCACTAATGCCTGACATCAATGCAACTCTTAGAACCATTGGTGAGTTGAAGTACTTGATCAAAGCCGACTTGACTTACGCCTTCTACCAAATACCCCATGCGGGGGAATGCAAGAAATGCTGTGACGTTGCAACAACATTTAAAGGCATACGTATCTAAAAGAGATTTGCTCTGGGTATGCTTGGTTCCGAGGCTGCACATGAAGAGCTGCTGACACTTTACTTGGTGACTTGATGCAGGAAGGTGTAGCTCCAAAGGTAGGCGATGATCTTTATTCCGGAGGCAGCACCCGTCATAGCTTCTACTTAACTGGAAACGGTTCCTTGCTGCCTTACAATCTGCAGACCTCGTTTGAGGAGCCAGAAAGACTGATCGCTTCCCAAAGTACTATCATTCTTTGTTGGATATGGTTCCAGCGCACACTCACAGCCTCTACACACAGAATTGCGACCCTGTCAACATGCAGTCGCCCTACCACCGTCGAAGCCCTACGATTATTTCTTGGCACTTACAAATTCCTTGCTGGAGTTATCCCCAACTTGTCTGACTTTCTCTCTCCGTTAGAGTCGCTCATAGCTGGTGTAATAAATAAAGACACAAAGATTGCGGTAAAAACTAGGCTTTACTGAGCTATCAATGGATGCTACATCATGAGTTTACAAAATGGCGGTTGATACAGTGAAACCGCTGACCTAAATACAAATCACAACAGAAAGACCAACAGACTAAATTAGAAGTTCAGAGTTCTTGGCGAATCATAGTTCATAATAATCATAGTTCATAAAAAGTCATAGTTCATAACAATAGTTCATAATAATAAATTATAGTTCATAACAGCTGAAAAACTATCACAAGACAACATAACATGGACAGAGTCAACATAAGAGATATTCTCATCGACAGAATGCCACTTGTACAACAGAAAATTCATTACCATTCCGAAACCTGATGACCAGTTATGGCTAATCACTGACAGTGCTGTTAAGTCATCCGAGATCGGTTCTACATTACGTGCTCTCGGACCCAACAAGCTTCACATCGCTGTTTATCTTAATGCCAAACTAAGACAGCGGGAAAGCACCTGGATACTGTGGGGGATTGAGGCGCACAGCTTTGCAGTTTTCGTAAAACATTTTAGTTTATACTTCATCCAATCTCGCCACAAAACGTACGTACTCACAGACAGCATACCTTGCGTCCAACCATACGCAAAGACCATGAAAGGTAAATTCTCACACAGTAGTCGTCTCAACATTTTTGTCAAGTGCTAGGCGTTTTGCAGTCCACATTCAACTTGAGTCTCGCATATCCTCTCTAACCTTGCTAGCCGATCTGTTGTTTTGTTAATGAGCTTTAAACTGCTACTTTCAACACAGTCTCCAAAGACAGCATAATAAAGGGCACTTCAAAGATGCCTTTCATCACTAGATCAACATGGTTATCGACCCAGAATGAATGCCCATAACTTCGTCGTGTCCACTCCTACCTCCGCCAAGGCACACGCCCTTCCAAGAAGCTTAACAACATAAAAGACACCAAGTGTTATTTAAACTGTTGCATCTTAACAAAAGATAGGGTGCTCATTGTAACACTCCATGAACCGTTCTCCAACCCGACTTGGCTGCCCCCGCAAAATCACCTTGAGGACTATGTGGTATGATATGGGGGAGGATAGAAAGTGATTATGTCGAACTGGGCAGTCGTCATATGATTGTGTTTTGATAGAAACCGTTATGTGCCCCAGTTACATGAACTAATTGTAATGTGTTCGGTTATTCATGCTCATCAGCGTAAAGAGATGGACATTGCCCTTTACTTTTATTATATTGTGTTCTTTCTTTGGCCTTCTTCTTATTAACGTGACCATTAATGTGTACTTCATGTACTGATATATAAACTGCCCAGTTAGTTTGAGGCATAATCTATGTGATTTTTTTGGCAATGCATAGTATAGGTTATATGATGAATTAAGATCGGTTTGGCATATATTTCTTGGTACTGCGGGTTAACTGGCATGCGGAAATACTGTAATTGTGAGAGTAAGCTGTGAAGTTATTTAAGTCAACGTGAAGTTCCTTTTTATTACTAAATAACTTCCATTTCCCAGGTTGGCATGTCAAATAGTAGTTAATTCACAGTTAGTTCTAGTGCATTTAATGTAATATTGCTTATATAAATGGCCGTTTTTGCTGCTTGCTGCTGGAAAGCGTGAATTTCAAAGTAAACAGACTAAAAAGATGAACGCAATGATTTTTTTTATGTCTGAAATTGATCCGTCTTTTATTTTCAGCTGATTTTTTCAGGATCCGAAAAAGGAAGTGACACAGAGGGGTATGTATCTGGTCATTGATTTTCAGAGCAATTTGTCTTTTTTTCTGTTCAGGTACAATTTTAAATCAGAATCATTTTTGGTAGTAGTAGTAGTAGTAATAGAGGTGGTAGTAGTAGTAGTAGTAGTAATAGAGGTGGTAGTAGTAGTAGTAGTAGTAGTAATAGAGGTGATAGTAGTAGAAGTAGTAATGGTAGTAATAGTAGTATATATATATATATATATATAGTTTGTTTGGAATGTGGAATGTTTCCACCATTTGGAAGTAGCCAGCAGGAGGTAATGGGTTCGTAACTGAGGGTTTTGGTTGTCAACCTGCATCACAAAGTTCAATATCCAATCTAGATATATGGCCTCACCAATACAATTTATTTACTTTGACACATAGCACTCTTTTACCAAAACTTTTTTGTGATTAGATATAAATTAAAAATTTATGCCCAATTATTCCAGGAAAGGATCATATAAATTTTATAATTTTGGAATCACAGCAAGTAGTTATAGCCTACTTACGTTAATATTACGTGGTAAACAAAAGAATAGAACTCATTTAAAAAAACAAATATTAAACTAGGAACATAACACAAAAATAATTAAATGTAAATAGAAATGGTGTTTCAAATACCCATGACTTATAGTTTCAAATAGTTCATAACTGTGTGACTAATCAGTTATACTATTTGAGATACCCATGTTTTTCATGCAAAGACGTAGATTCAGTTTCTCTCTGTGGTTGATAACATCTGTTTAAATCGTCAGTCTATAGTGTCATTAAACTATTTATTACACAACATAGATTGGTTTCTTTTGTTTACTAAAAAGAAAGCTTTCGGTTGTTGCTTTGCATTTGTTACCAGAATATGTGATGCTGTGTACTAGAACCTAACCCACAGTATCACTGAACAATTACTCTGATCTTCTGTTGCTTTTGTCAGGGTCTTAGAATTAGTAGAGAGCACTCGAGGCATTTTTACAGGGCGTAAAATGTCGGTATTTTGATTGAAAAACCCCTTCAACGATGAATCCTCCCTTCTGTCAGCTTAATTTGCCGCATATATTATTAATATTCTAGACTGATAGTAATTAGGTTAACAGTATATTATGGTGCGATCGACACGCCCTAAATATTGGTGGCTTACATTATTAACCAATCGGAGATTTCGCACAGGTTTCTTTCAAATATTGATGGATTTTTTAATAGCAATGACCAACTGAAGAAGCTTACCAAAAGTGATGTTTATCAAAGAATTGAATGTTAGGTTGAGATGAATGCCCAGAATGTGGTATTAGAGAGAATTACTTAGCTTAAGCTTAGGAGGATGATGGTCAGCCACTAAAAGCTTTTTAAAGAAATTTACAAACTGAGTTGATGTTCCCTTCCTTGAAAACAAAGCTGGTTGTTTTTACAGCGAGTTTAAAACATACTTCAATAAGATAAAAGAAGTATTGAAATTAATCATAGTATTTATAAATATTTGGCAGTCTATTAATGTAAATATTATAATGACTTAGAATACAGCTGGATTTTGGACACAGTATTCATCAAAGATTAGCATTAAAACATTTTTTTAAATCTCTTTTTCATATCCCCTCCCCTCCCCCCACAGCACACACCCCAAGGTAAGCAAAATGTTATCTGTACGTAATTGGATGGGAAGTTTAGTACCTTAACAGATTGGTTTTATTCTTTGAAAGGGAGTTGGGCTAATTCAAGAGTAAGTTAGTTTTCCCAGGCTGAGATCAACAAAATTATGTTATTATTATGTTATTATTATCATTATTATTATTTTTTATTATTATTATTATTATTATTATATTATAATATAATATTTCAACAGATGCATTATATCAGTTTACATAACTCTTTTTCATATAAATCCTGTGTATAAAAAAATAAAATAATAAGTATACTACAATTACAAATAATGAAGAAAGGCAATCTATTTACAAATAAATACATCTTTTTAAACGAGTGGTTAAAAGTTAAGCGAATCAAAATTCGTCAAGATGTGTGTAGGAAAATTCTGAACATCTGAAAAGGCTTGACACTTTAAAACTAAGCAATTGGTGTAAGGTTTCTTAGACACATTTACAAATTCAGAAAAAGGTCTAACTTTTTACAGAAAGAACCATAATTAGATTCTGTTCTGATATCTTATGGTAAGTCATTATGAACTACTACCCCATTGTAATAAAAGACTTTTTAGTACTTTCTAGTTTCACTTCAGGCACTCTCAAAAGGTTATTATTGTTTCTTGTTCCTTTGTCGTGATTTACGAGTTCAAAATAATCTTCAAAGTTTGGAACAAGTCTGTTAATGTATTTGTATACTGCAAGACAAATTTTTATTTTCAAAATGTTGTTGATGGATGGTTCTTTATTTGTCAGCTTGCGAATACGGGATTCAAGTACCATTATTGAATTTTTTCGAGATGGTTGATGGTAGAAGTTGGTCAAAGAACAGTATGTTACTATCGGAGTTCATTATCTTGTGACCATCTCGACATAACACACAGTTCTGGTGTTAATACTTTCTCGATTTCTCTCGGGTCCTTGTAATTGTAGTAAAGGACAGTGTCATCTGCGTACATTATCACTTTGCAATGTTTTAGTGTCAATGGTAGTTCATTGAAATGAAGGAGGGACAGGAGCGGGCCCAAAATCGAGCCTTGTGGGACCCCACAGTGGACTAGGAGTGGTGTCGATAGTGTACCACACAGTTGACTCTCATCTACCTATTAAAAAGGTAGTCGGTAAACCACACTTGTTCATCTCCTGAAATTCCAAATTCTGGAAGATTGTCCAGGATGGAAGAATGGCTGATGGTGTCAAATGCTTGGCTGAGATCGACAAACAAAGTACCTGTAAGGTTTCCATGGTCTACGGCCCTGTGAATCTCATCAAGGAACAGCACTGTTGCAATCTCTGTACTGCGTTTTTTACGAAAACCATACTGTTCTGAGGAAAGTAGTTTTTCGATTCAAGATGGTTAAGAAGTTAACTATCTTTTAACATATCGTTCCAAGATGTTAGAGGTGGTTTGTAGCACCGAAATTGGTCGATAGTTCGTAAAGCTAGGTTTCACACCGTCTTTGTAGACAGGTGTAACTTCAGTTTTTAGGTCTTCTGGTATCCGAGCAGTCTTCAAAGAAAGGTTGATAAGATGCGAAATTAATGGTGCAAGTTCATGTGCACAGTCTATGAGAATGCAGCTGGGAATTTCGTCAATGCCTTCTGACTTTTTTCGTTTCAGTTGCTTCAGATGCTTTTTCACTTCCGGTACCGATACGTGTGAAAATTTGAAAACATTTGCGTACATTTTTCGTTTATTTGGACTGGACCATACAGAATCTTTGAGGGTTAGACTTGATCGCTTGAGTTTCAAGGCTACTTCTTGATAAAAATTGCAAAACCCATTTGGTATTTGCTGTCTGTCGTTAATATGTTTACCATCCAGTTCAAATTTCGTACAGGAAGTTTATTTCTTTGCTTTGGTGGGAAACAAACTTTTTATTCATTTCCAAAATTGCTCTGATTGAGTTTTGTACTGTTTTCTTCTAGTGGATTTTTGTGGTATTCCGCTTTTGCTTTTTTGATAAGGTTGTTAACCCGCTTTATCCATCTCTTGTACGCTTCCCAATAGGTTTTATTTTTCTGAGGTTTTCGGTTCTAAGTGTCACGAAAATTCATTTCTCGTTTTAGCCTCGTTTATCCAGTGGCATGGTTTCCCTTTAATAGTCCCATGCAATAGTTGGATTCGTACAGGCAAACAACGGATGCCAATCAGTATTTTCAATGTCGGATTTAACGTTTGTTTTATTGTAGTTTTTATAGTTTCTTGAGCAAACACTTTTTGATTGATATTTATGGTGACATTTCTTTCTTATTGCGCCGATCATTTCGTGGTCGCTGAGATTTGTTCATATTACATCTGTTTGTGCGATATTCTCAGGATGATTGGTGAACAATACATCAGTTATGGTAGCAGTGCTTTCCGTTGTTTGTTCCATCTCCGATATAAGCGCCAACACCACCATCAGTTTTCGATTTTTTTATTTAAACCTATAACCCCCTGACTCAACGTCAGAAATTTTCTCTTGTGATAAAAATGTTTTACTGAGAGAGAGTATGCTGACTCTGTTGTGAAATATTAAATCCGATATCAAATCTTTCTTTCCTTCCAAACCTCTGATGTTTTGATGCAGTATCGAGAATCCGTCAACTTTAATAAATCTTGCAAATGAGTGTAAGTCTGAAAGGGACCCGGACAAGGTTCAGTATCTCCACAAATTAATAGCAGTAAATGAATCATGTTTTTTGTCGTGTTTATAATTTCTTTCTGGTTTTGTAACTTGCGCACACGAACGATTCTACATGATACAAGTCTTCTTTTCCAAGAGTAATACTAACTCTATCAGGTGCAACAAATGAAGGTTTCTTCACGTATAAAACAAATTAAACCAAAACAAGCAAACCAAATAACACGTCCGTTCTCAACGCCGCTATTACTCTTGTATAAGATAACAAGAAATTGAATTAGCGTAAGAAATTGAATAAGTGTGGCCATGAAGAATAACATTATTAAATAGACTGTATTTGTTAACTTCTCTCTTTTTAAAGAATTGAACAAGTATCATTTGGGGGTATATCCGAGTTCTATTTTGACCGAATACGGGCATGTTTAATTTATTACCAAAATTCTCCTTTTCACTGTGTCATTAACTTCTCATGAAATGTATGGCATAGTGGCCTCAATAAAACTAATAAATTCGTGTCACAAATACCCTCCTAATATAGAGGATAGAATATTTCCTGTATTGGCGGGGAATAGTTTTATCAAATTGGCAGGGAATCAGCCTTTTTAGCCTTTTTGACTTACAGCTAGACTCGGGGTGTCGGCAATTTGGTGCTCTGTGGGTGTACATAGATAATGACCACGTAATGATGAAAACTTATGTTGACTCCATTATTGTACTGTGAACTTTAAGAAATGTTTCTTTAATTAGCTGTGCCAGTTCTTCTGTTTCAAAATGACAGATTTTAGGTTCTTTTATTTTGTTAGAGCTTATCTGATTTTTTAGTTACACTCACTGTTCAAAAACAGTACTAAGTATGGACTGAGGTATCAATTAAAGTATGATGTCATTAAATTAACATGCGTGTCTTTTAGAATGAAAGAAATTCTCTGTGATGTTACTGATGCACATAGATTTACGTCACATACAGACGCATTGATTGGCAGCCTGACATCCCCAGTATATTTTCCAGGTTTGTTTAACACTTTAAAGATACATACTTATTATTGTTGAAATTGAAATCAGACCCCCTTTTTGTTGGGTTTATCCTGGCATATGTTTGGGAAAAGCTCCCAGAATATGTCAGTAAATATTGTGCGATATTTATTAATAAAGTGGACGAAGAGGGGATTGAAGATAGGCCATTCCTTTGTGCTTGGCTGCATAAAACAACTGTAAATCATATAGAACTGTTTTTATTTGTAAAGAAATGTATTAGTGTTGGATGAGTAAAGTCGCCAACGCATCGAAGTGGATTTTAGACCTGTCCCATCATCATCAGGTGGCAGATCTCTTGGCATACGTCATTTGACAAGCATTTTTGTATTTTCTTCTCCAAATGAATCACTCTTTCTCTAATCGTTTATATTTCCATCCTTTTTACAACCAGAAGACTGAAACTGTCAGATAAAAGACAAGCATTTACGGAGCGTTGTATGGCCTTTACGTAATATGCATTTTTGTCAACGTTTAGGTTATCGATGACCAAACATACGTGCCACCTCTTATTTTTCTTTAATTGGGCAATTTTCTGTGTTCTTGGATGTCGGGTAAATACGTCATTTAACTTGTCTTGAATGTTGAATCGGTTGCACAATCAAATAGTAGTATGAAATTGGAAAACGTGAGTTAACCTGATGTCCCTTTTAGTCAAGACCTTTTTTTGTTGTTATTTTCGTGTCACAGTAAAAGTTAAGGATATAAGTTCTTTATTTGTTTATATGAATGTGATTCCATCTTGGTCGTTATGTAGGTATTCTGGCAGGTTTATCATGCAGCATATTTAGCTTCTTATACACCGTGAAAAATCGTTTTAGATTTTTGTATCAATGAGCATGAGACGTACAACAATACACAGAATATCACACTCTGACTGGGAAAATAAACAAATTACAGACAAGAAACAAAAGGAGAAAAGAAAGAAAGAAACAATTTGTTTGAAACGGCGCAGTCGTGATACCAACGGTATAACTTGCAGTCTTTCAGAAATATAACTTTCAGGACCAAAGAAAGAAACCCAAGAAATACAACAAAGATATGGCATTACTCAAAAAAGCCCATCTTGATTCGTGTTACCCCGTACGGCCGTACTGCCCAAGTATGAAAGAGCAACTCCTTTAGTACTTAACGATGGGAGAAATGTCTCTCAAAACCTAACTCAGAAAAAGCATACGACTTATGAAATAATAAAGCTTTATGTCAATGACTTCCATATAAATGAGTTATGTCTCACTGTAGGGCAAAATGAAATTGCTTTAACGCGAGGTGTAAAGGAGAGGATAAATTAGGTATGCCATATGAAATTTTTTTCGAAAAAGAGTGAAACTTTGATATTTTATGTTAATGATTTGTAAAATAATGACCTCAGGGTCATTATTTGTACAATGTGTTGATAGCTTGTATAAAGTCTAATACCTTACTTATTTCAGGAAAAAATTAATCTCAATTATAATTTATGATGAAAACACAATTGACTCTGCGAATTTTGAAGACTTTTTCTGCTACTGCTAGAAAGCATTTTTGCTAGCGACTTCACTATTTTTTGTTCAAGGAGAGTTGTAACATTTTGTCCAATTACTTTCCCAAATTGAGTTGGTTTTTGTATGACATCCAAATCGAGAATGTGGAATAAACTTTTACAAAATTGTCAGGTTACAAAGTACCATATCACTTTAAGAAATTCATATCACTTTACTTTTCAAGTCTCAAACAGATGTGAAGTTAAAATGTGAAAATTATCAAATTAGAAGCGGAATGGAGTGCCTGTCAGGAAACATTTCAACACATTCGAAGGAAAAGTAACAGAACCGAATAACCGAACATATTCCAGACATAATAGAGGTACGAAGTAATATGAAAGGAAAATTAGTAATCCTTTCGCTGCTGAAAAAGCTTTGGTACAACATAATTCGAAATATTTTATTATCCTCACGAGCCAAATTTCTGCTAAGAATTAATTCTTAGGAAAGACTGAAAATAACAATGCGAAAAGATATTCCAGAGCTGTGGAAGGTAAAGGAACCATTATTTCAATTTTTACCCTTCCATATTGACTGGAACGAAGCACGAGAGCTCAATAAAAAGGTTTTTTGCCTTAAACTAATGGCTAACAGAGGTACCCATTTTTTCTTGGAGCATCAGATTGATTTGTCAATTAACAATAAACTTGGAATCAAAATCACGACCTGACTTGACCCGGCTCCTTACAGAACTTTTGTTAGCTTTATTTTCAGATTGTAGACCTCAGTCATTAAGAACCAACCCATACAGCCCCCTTTTAAAATTCTAACCGTCACCTTAAAAGTGGTATATAAGAAAAGCGTTTATTTATTACAGCGTCATAAAGTACTCCAACATCACATTTGAACTTTCTGCGTTGCCTGGAGAAATGTTCAATTGTAAATTTTTCAACAACGTAGTTTATGTCCAATTCAATGTTACGAAGTATGCAGATACCACATTTTTGCTTTCTACATTAACTGATTAAGTTTTCGATTGTAGGCCACTGTCTTAGAGGATAGGTCCAAATAACTCCCTTTTTAGGCCCCAGCGGTTCCTCCACCGATCATATCGAATAGTAATCAATACATCATATGGAATCCAGTGTGTTGGAAGGTAACATTATACCGTATTTCAGGTTTTTGCATTACTAATTAGAAATTTTTTTGTACTGTAGTTCACTATATATACTAACAGGCTTACATGACACCTTTTTTGCCCTAGAGTTCTCGCCAGCAATCTTTTTTGATAAATTATATAGTCATTGTATAGCGCAGGGCTTCAAAGTACTCTGACACCAAATTTGAGCTTTTTACATTGCCTGGTTAAGGATACGTGATGATTGCTCCGTCTTGTTAGACGAGTTCCATTCCTTCATTTCTTTCTTATACCTGCTCCTTCAGCCCATGTACTCTTAAGTGGCTAATGAGACCTGCAAGCGACTTGCAGGTCTCAAGAGCTATTTCTGACTTAGGCTGCCTTAGACCCATCACTCACTTTACACGGCCAAAGAAGGGCACAATCAACTAGCAAAAGTTCATGCTTCCTGCAGATTCTCCTCAACTTATCACAAGAAACTGCGCTCTTCTCGTACAACTTAGCACCTTGAAAGATTAAACCAATCCAATGTTCACGATCAGACGTTTATGCCTCCCAGTTGTCTTCAGCAATTTCCACATGCTTCAGGTTCTCCTTAACAATGCACCTTGAACCTTTTTTGTACCTTACACTGACGTCTTTTTCCAGATGACATTTCACTGTAAAATAGTTGTTTAGGGAGCCGGGAACCATCTATTCGTATCAAGTGACCAACCTGGTGCGTCTGACTTCTCATCACCATGGACGATATGCTTACAGTGTTTGCTTTCGACAAGACAGTGGTGTCGAGGGTGTCGAGGGAACGAGTCTGTCACTTGATTCCCGGATTGTGCCTGAGACAATGATGGTGAAATCTCTCAAGCAGCTTGATTTGTGATTGATACAGAGTCGATGTCTCTAAGGCATACAAAAAAGTGGCCCTTTCACAGGTCTTGTATAGAGAAAATTTGGTTTTTAGAGTTAGATCACCATCAGATTAATCTCTGTCTTCTAATTCTCCAAAAGAACCTGAAGCTTTTCTTGATTTCGAAATCGAGAGATCCATCATTTGAGAGAGCACAGGTAAACAAAATGCTTGACAACTTCAAGCCTTTTTCCATTAACAAAAGTGTCAGGCTCTACATCGATCTGATCGGGTGCAGGCGTATACATTACCCTGGTTTTATCAATGCCGATTGTCAAACCAAAACGAGTACATGCAAAGCGAGACGAAAACCAGACTGGAATTCAGGTAAAACCTCTTTGCAATCACATATCTCTAATCGATTCAAGGGCAGTCTCACAAACACCTTTCCAACAACTTCGCTATTACAAATTGGCTTCTTGCCTTTCTCTTTGTATAGAGTGACTACAATCGCATCAATCGAGTCCTGAGCAATTGGATTATTATTCAAGACAGACATAAGCTGCGACTGTACTGCTTTGTGAGCATTTACACCTCCATGAACCGGCAATTTAACAGGAATGCCATCAAGGCCTGGTCCTTTGCCTATGTTAATCTGTTTAATGCTTCCAAAAACCTCTTTGACAGATGGCTCAATATCTAGCTCGGGATGCAAATCTCGCTGAGGAGCACTATCTACAGCAGTTGTAAAAGAGAACCTGGAAATGCTCAAACCAGCGTCACATTATTTTATCAGGGGACTTCAGTAAGGTGGTCCCATCCGTTTCCAAAAATGGTGTGATCAAAGAAGGTCTTGGATCAAAAGCCAGGTGTAACAAGTCACAGAACATTGTCATGTCTTTCCTTTTGAAAGCCAACTGCATTTGTTTAGACAGATCCGACCACCACACGCTGAACACTCCTTTTTACATTTAGAAAATTGGCAGCATAATGTAACCCATTTGAAGATGAGAACTGAGAGGTTTTCTCTTTTCATTAAGGAGGGCATTCACTTCATCACAGTTATCACTAAACTAGTCCCGATGCATGGTTACTCTGATTCTCAGATTGTCACCCCCCTTCTCAAAGCTAATGTCTTTGAATCTATTCCAATCACAACCTGAGAAATCTGTTTGGTCAAAAGTTGATTTGAAGGCATTTCCATAAGTGAACCGAACCTTACAGCGAATAGAAATTTTGACTTTAGCCCGAACCATTAGATGATCCATGTCACACTCTGCTCGACTCATTGTCTGACCTTGTAAAACTTGCTGAGGTCACTGCACCTACAGACTTATATAATCAAGTAGATGGCCATGCTTGGGCTAAGGATGGAACCAAGTCGCCTTGTGCTTCTCCATTTGGTAAAAGAAGGTGTTTGTAATAACCAGATTGAGTTCAGTGCAGAGCTGGAGTAGCAGTAAACCATTTGAGTTGATGGTACCAACCCTATGAGGTCGCAAAGGCGTCTATGTTTCACTGCCAAGAGCCAACACGAGCATTGAAGTCACCAAGGATGACAACATTTTCATCTTTCGGAATGTTAGTAACAAATGTTCTAAGGGTATGATAGAAAGAAGTGATATCTTCCACAGGAGGCATAAGTGCTGATGCATAAGCCGAAAAAAGAGTGATATATCTGTAAGCATTGACAGGAATCCTCAGCTTCATGATACGCTCATTGACCCCAACTGGCTGTTCAATTATGTTTGCTAATGTATTCTTTATTGCAAAACCTACACCAGCTTCACGTCCCTCTTTCTCTGATTTCCCAGACCAGAATATGGTGTGACCGGACTCAGGCTCTATAACTTGATCTTCTCCAGCAAAGCGGGTTTCAGATAGAGCAGCAATGCCCACATTATATCTCACCAGTTCATTAGCTAAGACAGCAGCTTTACGCTAAGATCTTTTTCCATTGTCTATTAGTGTTCTCACATTTCAGCAGCAGAGGTGAAGTTCGAATCTTACTGTATAAAATCTACCTGTATTTCTGTTCCTGTAAATAAGGACAGCTGTCAGCAGCAGGTCACTAACCAGCAAATACATACATACATACATACCAGTATCGAGGTAATTATTTGCTGTCGACAGTGCTCAATAATATAAGAATATTAGAGCTATCATATGGTGGACGACAAAAAAAGATTTCCATTGCTTCTTGTCTTTTGGTATAAAATCTACCTGTATACACAGAGAGAGACTTTTTAAAATATAGATTTTAAGGCCTTTGACAGACTGCTAAGAATACACAATGCAATTTTTTCTGTGGCGTATTCGATTTGAGAATTGAGTTTAATAAAATATTTTATATAGTAGAATCTTACTTACTACTTACTGCACGGTTTAACGTCTCTTGTTCCCAGCAGCTGGTGTTGGACGCACTTCTTTGCCATGTTTTCCACGAATTGCTGCTCTNAGTGTTCTCACATTTCACCAGCAGAGATGAAGTTGGAGTCTTTTGGTATAAAATCTACCTGTATACACAGAGAGAGACTTTTTAAAATATAGATTTTAAGGCCTTTGACAGACTGCTAAGAATACACAATGCAATTTTTTCTGTGGCGTATTCGATTTGAGAATTGAGTTTAATAAAGTATTTTATATAGTAGAATCTTACTTACTACTTACTTCACGGTTTAACGTCTCTTGTTCCCAGCAGCTGGTGTTGGACGCACTTCTTTGCCATGTTTTCCACGAATTGCTGCTCTCCATGCCGGACGATCCACAGTCAATTCTTCATTTATATTTAAAAGCTTCAAATCAGCTTCCACGTTTTCCAACCATCGTTTCTTTGGACGACCAATGCACTTGCCATCCACTTTAAAAGGCAGCATACGTTTCTGCCAACTATCGTCACTCAAACGACTGATGTGGCCGAACCATCTAAGCCTCTCACACCTTACAACTTCTTCCAGAGATGTAATGCCGAGGGGAAATCTAAGGTGTACCATTGGACATCTGTCTGAGAGTTTAGATCAACAAATCCACCTGACCATATAGTTATCATTTCTAACCAATCTACCTAGATCTACAACAGTCATAGGCCAGGTATGACTCGCATGGAGTAGAACTCCTCTAACACCAGTAACAAACACACGGCCACGTGCCTTCAAGGATATCCCACTGTTTGTGATGATTGGCAAAAGCTCACGAAATTTAGACCAAGCAGATTTTATTCGAACAGTAAAAGCATCAGAACAACTACCAGAATCTCCAATGACATCACCCAGATAACAAAATGTTGTAACACATTCAAGGCCCACCCCATCAAGTTTGAATATTGGTGCTGCAGACTGAGGGACAGGATTGGAACATTGAGGACAAACAAAATTTTCGACATGCCTCAAACTCCCTACGATTTTGGAGCAACCTTTATGGAGCCAGCGTTCACCTTGAATGCAAAAGATTGAGTTA
The DNA here is from genome assembly GCA_003991215.1 of Morbakka virulenta. Taxonomy (NCBI): domain Eukaryota; kingdom Metazoa; phylum Cnidaria; class Cubozoa; order Carybdeida; family Carukiidae; genus Morbakka; species Morbakka virulenta. The sequence continues at coordinate 1,648,124 of RDPX01000041.1, forward strand.
GCTCCGACACTCTTCAGACATACACAACAGGGGTCCTTTCCAGATTTAACACGTTTTTTTGTACCATAGTCACAAACCAAGATCTTTGTCTTCGCCATATTCACTCGTAGACCTTTGAGCTCCAACTCCTTTTTCAAGGTAGACAACTTTCTTAGCAGTTCATCAATACAATCAGCCGAAATGACTAGATCATACTCATATAACAGTTCCCAGGGGCAACTGGTCTTAAACTCAAGAGATAGTGCTTCCATCAGGATGGTGAAGAGAAGTGGGCTCAAAACAGAGCCTTGGTGAACGCCCACACCAGTCACCAACAGGGAAAAAGTCACTGTATTTACCATTGATTCTGACACAGGAACGAGGTGAGTAGTACTTGGCTTGGACTGTAGATATTACCCATTCGTCAATACCTAGTTTCCGCATAACCCACCACAAAACTTTTCTAGAAATACGATCAAACGCTTTTTCAAGATCGACGAAGGCAAAATAAAGCTTTTTTCGTTTTTCAATGTGTTTCTCTTGCAACTGACGGAGGATGAAGATTGCATCCGTAGTGCCCCTACCAGGCATAAAGCCAAATTGCATGTCATCAATTTTTATCTTGGACCTAATAATTTCCTCCAGCACCCTTTCCAAAATCTTTTGAATAACTTCAAGTAATTGTAAACCTCGATAGCTCCCACGCTCGAGAGCATCACCTTTTCCTTTATAGATATAAATCTATCTATCTATATATATATCTATATATACGTATTAAGGATGACAATGGCAACATTGCCTATGATGATGATGCTAAACTGGTAGCCTGAAAAAAGCATTATGACAAGCTTCTAAATAATGAGTTTGACTGGGATGTGGCTAGTCTCTCTGACACTCGTCCAATTGAAGGTCCCCCTATTCGAATAACTGAGGGTGTTGTTTCCTCAATTAATGGTATGAAATCTGGTAAAGCTGCAGGACCCTCGGATATTGTTTTTGAAATGCTGAGAGGAGCTGGTGACTGCATTATTCCTTTTGTTACCAATCTTATCAATTGCATCATTCAAGATCGTAAGATTCCCGATAAAGGATATATATATATATATATATATATATATATATATATATCTCCTTTATAGAGATTTATATTCTAAATAAACAATTTGTATATTTAGAATATTTCATAATTGGCTTCCAGGGCCACATAATTACGCACGGGATAAAAAACCTCCATCTAGGGTTGCCCGGCTCAACTGATAAGGCGTCTTGCCACAAATTTCCGTTTTCGACTAACTAATTTGTACCCATTCACCTATCAGCACGGATAACTCCTTACTTTTCAAAGAAACAGAGCTAAACTAAACAAGGCTAGCAAACAATAAGATCGAAGCATTTCGAATTGCAGCCGGATGGCCTTTCTGACCCAAACCTTCAAAGAAGGAACAGCAGTGATTTTCCAGAGAAACAAACTCACATTTGATGAACAGACGTTAACCGGACAAGCCGGAAAAACTGAAACATCAAAGTAAACAAGAACACGGAACCAGGATGTAGAGGTAGAATAGCCATCGTCAATACTTAACCCCGTATCGGTGGCTTCCGGGTACTATGCCTTGTCAAAGGGCAACCCGTGATTTTGTCCGGCACTGCTTATTCAATATATTCAGTATAGTCTTCATCTGCACCTCAATCACAAGAATTCAATGAACCATCTATCTCGTCTCCTAATAAGAAAAACGTTACTGACCTTCAACTTGACACTGCGGTACTATTTACAAGCCTTCGAAAGTATAAACCTCTGGCAATTTACTCAGAAGAACCCAAGAATTGTTTTTAGAAAAACAACTTTTTTTTCAGTTCAGAGTGGTTTCAAAGTCGAAAGTGGTTAGAATGTATCAAAGAGGCGGTTGGATACCTGTGTTTTGCTTGCAGAATTTTTCAAACACCTAGGGACCATTTTCAGCAGCTCGTTTTGAAAGTTGGAAGTCCGGTTTAGAAGCTGGAGCAAAATCCATGGGATTCACAGAAGATGCCCTCTCCACTCCCCATCTGGAAGCCATGAAGCTTTTGAAGGAACACAAAATCAGGAAGAGTACTAATTCGTTTGTAGATACCTTCTCACCAGGTTACCTAAATACACAGAGATTGGTTACTGGCTGTTTTTTAATAACGACTTCACCCCTGAGAATTTTGGTGAGAAACTGTTAGGAGAAAATTTTTTGAGACAAAGAAACGTTNTATATATCTATATATACGTATTAAGGATGACAATGGCAACATTGCCTATGATGATGATGCTAAACTGGTAGCCTGAAAAAAGCATTATGACAAGCTTCTAAATAATGAGTTTGACTGGGATGTGGCTAGTCTCTCTGACACTCGTCCAATTGAAGGTCCCCCTATTCGAATAACTGATGATGTTGTTTCCTCAATTAATGGTATGAAATCTGGTAAAGCTGCAGGACCCTCGGATATTGTTTTTGAAATGCTGAGAGGAGCTGGTGACTTCATTATTCCTTTTGTTACCAATCTTATCAATTGCATCATTCAAGATCGTAAGATTCCCGATGATTGAAATCAATCCTTTATCATAAATCTCTATTAAGGATATATATATATCTCCTTTATAGAGATTTATATTCTAAATAAACAATTTGTATATTTAGAATATTTCATAATTGGCTTCCAGGGCCACATAATTACGCACGGGATAAAAAACCTCCATCTAGGGTTGCCCGGCTCAACTGATAAGGCGTCTTGCCACAAATTTCCGTTTTCGACTAACTAATTTGTACCCATTCACCTATCAGCACGGATAACTCCTTACTTTTCAAAGAAACAGAGCTAAACTAAACAAGGCTAGCAAACAATAAGATCGAAGCATTTCGAATTGCAGCCGGATGGCCTTTCTGACCCAAACCTTCAAAGAAGGAACAGCAGTGATTTTCCAGAGAAACAAACTCACATTTGATGAACAGACGTTAACCGGACAAGCCGGAAAAACTGAAACATCAAAGTAAACAAGAACACGGAACCAGGATGTAGAGGTAGAATAGCCATCGTCAATACTTAACCCCGTATCGGTGGCTTCCGGGTACTATGCCTTGTCAAAGGGCAACCCGTGATTTTGTCCGGCACTGCTTATTCAATATATTCAGTATAGTCTTCATCTGCACCTCAATCACAAGAATTCAATGAACCATCTATCTCGTCTCCTAATAAGAAAAACGTTACTGACCTTCAACTTGACACTGCGGTACTATTTACAAGCCTTCGAAAGTATAAACCTCTGGCAATTTACTCAGAAGAACCCAAGAATTGTTTTTAGAAAAACAACTTTTTTTTCAGTTCAGAGTGGTTTCAAAGTCGAAAGTGGTTAGAATGTATCAAAGAGGCGGTTGGATACCTGTGTTTTGCTTGCAGAATTTTTCAAACACCTAGGGACCATTTTCAGCAGCTCGTTTTGAAAGTTGGAAGTCCGGTTTAGAAGCTGGAGCAAAATCCATGGGATTCACAGAAGATGCCCTCTCCACTCCCCATCTGGAAGCCATGAAGCTTTTGAAGGAACACAAAATCAGGAAGAGTACTAATTCGTTTGTAGATACCTTCTCACCAGGTTACCTAAATACACAGAGATTGGTTACTGGCTGTTTTTTAATAACGACTTCACCCCTGAGAATTTTGGTGAGAAACTGTTAGGAGAAAATTTTTTGAGACAAAGAAACGTTGCAGCCTCAACTCACAAGATGATGCACGAATCCTATTTAGTGAGGCTCTCTAAAAGGGAATCATTTGTTTGGAAATAGATTAGCCATTGGCTCACTAGGAAAAATTTCCCTCTGGCAAAATAATAGTATACTTTTTGCTTGAAAATATTTCCTTTGCTGCCTGCACCACAAAAATAATTTTGCTTTCGTGAGTTTGCTAATTCCTTTTTACCACAGTGTATCGCCTGATCAGGGATAACTAAATCAGCTTTGTTCCTTCTCATTGCTGAATTGCTTTAGTATAAAGCTTTCGCGTTTTCTTGGAACAAGCAGATGATCGTATAGTAATCTGCTTGACGAGTCATAAATAAAATCCTTGTTTTGAGAGGTAAAATAATTTTAATAATGTAAAACCCATCAATTACTTTTTGAAACTGAAATTAATTAAAGACATTTTTAGTAAAAGTTAGATTTATTAGCTTTGATAGTCTTCTTTTACTTACAAATACAGCCATTGTTTGTTTCTACTTCAAGGGTTTTTCAGGATATGATTGTTCTGGCTAAACTGAATTATAACATACTCTTCTGTTCTGCTTTTTAATTGAGAGGGGTACACAACAGCTATTTGGAAACAGGGTTCTTTTAACGGTTTATCAGAACTTACTATACATATATTTTGCTTTGGTAAAATATGTCTGCCAGCCTTTGTCTCATTTTTCATGAGATAACATCTGGCATTTCTATATATCGATTGTTAATCTTGAATAATATAACATAAAACAGATGCTGCCAGGCTGGTCTTTTTCGACCATGTGGCCAAAGGTTTCCTGTGAATGTACTCCAGTAACACAATACACGACTTCCACGGACTTAAAACCTCGATATAGCAAAACAATTCAGATCTTCAGATCTTGCTTTGAGTTTATTATTGAGGTTGGCAGTTTTGTGAGTACTAACAATTTGTTATACAAAGAAAGATAGTTTTAAATGCCGTTTTGGATAAACTCAACTGTGTGAATGTTTTTTGCTGTAATTACTATGCACATGCTGTTTTGTTTTATCCAATTATCTTAAGCACGTGTGAACTACATACCCGGTACTACACCGCCAGTTAAATCGTAAATTGCAATACTTAACTTTGCATCAGGTAGAAAGGCCTCTGTAGATGCAAAATGAAATAGACGTCTACAGCAGTGTTTAAGTATTGAAGATCAACCAGAGAAGTGATATTGTTCAAGAGTCACTTAGGGTGGGAAATTCCCAAGTGCCAGAGAGCCTTACATTATAAAGTGTGGAGCTTGTACAAAAAAGCATGTTATCAAAAAATTATGGTCACCTCTATCAAATAGCTTTTTTTGTTTGATTCTAAAGGTTACCCCTTTAGAATGAAACCTAAAATGAACCTGTCAACAAGTTTTTCAAAAATCTGTTGACTGTTTGTGGGAATTTTTATGTTGTCAAAGTATTAAGACGCTAAGCTAACTTGACCCTGCCATAGAAAAAGACCTTACGGTTCAAGCTGGATTGCATAAGAGAAATTTCAAATTGCTGACAGTGTTAGGCACCAGTGTTAGGTTTAGGGTTTTCGTATGACTTGAGATATCTTCGAAGAACTCAGGCTTGGGTTCACTGAAAACAGTGCGGATTATGTTGATTACTATAGCAAAAAATACCGTATTAACCCCCCACCCCACCCCACCCCATCCGGCTTAATTTTCTTGCAAAAAGTTGTTTCTTTGATTGTATTTTGAGGGTTGATCGACTTCAAGAGCGCGGACTACATGCTGTCGTAAGCACCACAAGTTAAGTGCTCAAACACTTATTGAATACACAATTTCATGTTGTCTACAGCATAAAGTAATAGGGACCTTGTACAATCTCTTCTTTGGTTTTGTAGTTGTTACTTTGGAAACATAAAATAAATTAAATCATTTGGGACTTTACTTCTTTTTTTGTAAAATGGGTTCTGTAAAAGCGTTGGGAATTATTACGTAAAAAATCTGGCTAATGGCTCTCTGTTTCTTATATTTCAAAGAACATCCCAACCAGTATGGTTTGCGTTTGTGTGCTTGCGTTTTTCTTCTTGATCTTTTCTCAATATTTTATCAGTATCAAAAAAGAGGCTGTGTGTAATGTTTAAAGAATAAAGTCTTAGACGATTGGATCTACTTGTTAACTCCGATAAATCGTGACTTTGTTTCTGTTTTCATTGCATGTTTTGAAAACAGTGCTCTCAAACAGCCGCAATCCCAGTTTCAGATACCTTTGCGATCGCTGTAATTACTTCTTTCTAGTACTGATTTTCTAGTTTACGGGATTATTTATTCAGAATAATACCTTTCCTGTATTGGTCTTGTTGTTTCCCAAACATTTTGGGGATTTTGTGAAATTTTACTGATAATGAGCGCAAAAGTGCATGGCGATGTTTATAAGGTTCTCATGAATAGAGGTTGTGGATTTGTGCCGCAACTCCTGCGGACTTTCCAAAGATGTTGCTTAATACATCACAAGAAGCGATAGATCGATTGATAGATAGATAGAAAGATAGATAGAAAGATAGAAGGTATATATATCCTAAGGTTATCTTTCATTGTCAACAAGCGACACTATAGTTGTGATTTTAATATCTAGTGCCTCTAAGAAATAAGAGAGCATTTTAAAAATGTAAATTTTCTTTTATCCGACCAAGACTGAAGCCGTACATTATTTCATATGTCAATATGTACTTCGTTCATAAAGAAATTTATGTTTCTTTTGGCTGCTTCTGGTAGACTTAATTAGACAGTGTTAGATGTTATGTTTAGTATTTCATTTTGAAATTCATCTAGTATGAACTTGTACATTATTTAGATGCAGCCTTTTACCTTGCAAGGTGATTTTGGTTTTATCTTTAATTGTTAAAAAAAGGTTGAATGCGTTTGGCTGTCATGATCTCGCAAAGATATATACTTACGTGCTAAGTATTG
>RDPX01000041.1:1672494-1707494 GCA_003991215.1 Morbakka virulenta
TCATCATCATCATGTTCCGTCGAGTCGACTGCGACTCCTGGTGACATCATGCACGATTTGTCTCCACTTCACTCTGTCCCGTACATCTTCTTTCAACTGTCCAAGATTTCTTCCCGTGGCTTCTCTGACACCGTCCATCCATCTTTGTCGTGGCCTCCCTCTTCTTCTCTGTCCCTCACATATTGCTAGCATAAGATCTTTTTCCAGGCAGCCATCTTTCCTCATCACGTGTCCAAAGAATCTTAGCCTTTGTTTTACTATTCTTCCTTCCAGAGATAATTCAGGTGCTATTTTCTCAATTACAGATTTCATTCATAGTCAAGGCTTAATTAAGTAGTCTGTTCATGTTATTTTTCTTTTTAAGCAGCTTCATTCTCCTTTGTATTAAAGCTGATTTTTAGTCTTGTTATGCCTTAAAATTATTATGGTCTGCGTAGCAAAAACATTATTCTTGAATTTGAAAATACCTGAATGAAAAATCCATAGTGTGGAACCATGCTACAGTAGGATGGTTACAAAAACGAATTTAAGTGACTAATAAATATTTTGAACAGTAATCAAGCAAATAAAGTTCTGGGAGGGAAAAATTATTATGAAAGTGATGAAATTGATCGTTTGCTCAAAAATTAAATCTACAGAAACAGAGCCAAATTTAGTAATAAGTGGTTAAGATAGGTGGCTGGTTCGTTGTTGTTTTGATATCGTTAAAATGGTTGACAGAGATTACCGGTGCTAAAATATACTCTTGATACGTTATTTGCTTTGTTCAAAACAGAAAGAAATTATAATAAGGGCTTTCTGGTCTCTAATCTATCGATTTGACTAATTTATCCCATTCGTTTATCCCGTGACAGCGGAATACTTCCTCTTCCAGCTGAAAAATCCAACGACGTACATGGAATCCCACTGTGCACTGTCTTTAGCCATCTCACGTTGGGCCAGCATTGGGTACTTAACACCTCTTTGCCCTATCCATTTGTTCAAACAGGACAACCAGAGTATCCGCCTTCTTTCTCGCGTCTTTTCGCAATCTTGCTACTCAGTGCTATATTCTCCAGCCATTTCTTTTTTAACGCGGCCCCAACAAGACAAAGCTCATCTGCTTTCTTCTTCTTAATTGTAAATAGTTTTTTGGCAATCCCAGCCATTTTCAACACTTCTTCGTTGGTTACCCTACCTGCCCATGTAATGGTCACCACTGGCCTTAAGAACCACATTTTACAGCTATCCAAACGCTTTCTCATTTCCGATATGTCCAAACTTAAATATGGTAGATGAATACAGGGTAAACATCTTCTGGATACTTAGTGATGTGCATTTAGGATGTTATCGTGTTTTGAAAACTCTGATTTGGCAGTTCGAATTTTTTTTATCCGCGTTGTGCGTCATGTATCTTTTGTGTAAGTAATTCCTATGTAATGAAATTCATCCACTTGTTTAAATATTCGATCCTTTACTTCTAAATTTGATTTCGGGGTATCTTTCTTTTTCGAGGGAACCATGCATTCCGTTTTTTGGGTTTTTTTGGGTTTTTTTTCTTCTTTCACCCTAAGCAAGTCTGTAAGCCACTTAAGCTACTTTTCTCATTTGTACTTTTTAAAATCTTTTTGTTTATTTTCCTCTCTTAACTTTTAATTCTGAAAACCTGTACACACACACACACACACACACACACACACACACCTGGAAAGCCACTTATAAAGCAGAGGCGAATCGAGCAGGGTACTTCCAGGAACGTGACTGAGGTTTGAAGCGAGAACCACTTGCATGGTAAGCTTTTGATTTTACCACTCAGGCACTGCTGCTTTGTTTTATTACAGTAGTCACCGCCTAAGATCCCGATACTCGGGAGACGAAAAAACCGGGATCTTAACCGAATTGGAAGGGGCTCTACATGTACATAGATTGCGTACATGTATTAACAATAAGTGATATAGGAGAAAGTATCATCTTCTTTTTGTGAGCTCAAGCAGAAAAAAGCTTTGTGCCTTCTTGGTCACACTCTAGAAAGCGGGATCTTAGACGAACTTGACTACACAACCGGGGTCTTAGAGGGTGAAGTTTATATAGTAAACATTCGTTTTTCGAACAGTGCGGGATGTTAAGCGAACCGGGATGCTAGGAGGTGGGATCTTACGCGGTGAATGCTGTACTATTAATTAGTAATGCCCTCTTTTCACTTTCTCTAACTGCTACATCTGGCAGTTCCTGAAGGTCCCCTACTGCTTCAGCGACTAAAAGTTTGTCATCAGCATACTGTAAGTTATTAAGTACTGACCACCAGCTTTCAGGCGTTTTCCGCCCGTAGTTCCTTGGGAATCATTCACTGTAATAGTTCAAAAGATCTGGCGATACCAAACATTCCTGCCCGATTCCGATCTTAAATCTTACTCCTTGCTCTCAAAAGCAAATTTTTTAGAAAGATTTTTATATCCTGGCTCATACGGCCTATCTTGCTGTGGACCTCACATTCCAACGCACCAGGCATTTTTGGTATTATAGTAAATATGGATTTAGTCAGGATGCTCTTAGATTTTTTCATCCACCTAAATCTTGTCTGTGACACCATCAGTTTTTCTGTTTAAAAAAGCATTGAGGTAAAAAGTAAAATTGTCAAACATTTCTAAACCCCTTAAGCCCCCCCTTTTTATTAATTTTAGGGAAAAATCCACTTGTACCGTACATCCAGGCCCCCGTATTTTGCGTCACATAGTCATGGTCAAAAGTTATGGCTCATTTGTACATTTTCATAATTTCATAAAAATAATGTCTGGTTTCCAGAAACTAATTACTCATATTTTTTAGAAATGGTACTATTGTTAGCTTCCAATTCTTAAAAGAACTGTATGGTTTAAATACACTGCAAAACGCTATTGTCTTCCTACAAAAGATGGCTATAGATAAAGAGCTTTCAATGGCACAATTGACTCAAATTTGAATCCTTTCTGAGGAAGAATGGGTTCCAGAAAGATTATGGCAAATATGACGGTGTATCTTCATGCTGTGCATCGTTGCCTTGATTGAATGTCAAAGGTGAATGGTCTTGACTCAACTTAGCGAAGTAGAAGTGGTATGCAAATTGGCAATTTACTGAACATTGCGTATAAATGATTTTGGTGGATATCGTCATCAAGGTTGCTTGCCAGCCTCAACTTGAAACATGACCTGTAAGGGGACTATTCGAATAAGGTTATTCACAGGTGCCTTTGTTTCAAGAAAACCTGAAAAAAAACTCACACTTACTTACAATAAATTTGAAAGACTGCCTATCATACTGTGAAAAACAAAAACATTGTACAGCTAGTCAGCATACAAGCCAGTGTCTTGTCCAATTGGCGAACATTACAAACCAAAGCACTCCCTTGCTACACTATGCTCGAATATAAGAAGGGCATCTACTGACAGACATATTCTTTTATTTGAAGTCTTAATCATAACTAAATTATACCATATCTCCCTTGGCTCTCATATTAATTACTCCTGTTTTTGAATACATGTATATAAATACCGTGGACAGAGACATTGTAAGAGGCTTGACAGATTATGTGGGATTGTAATATTGTCAATATTTAGAAGAAACTTAAAGCCCTATTTACAAATAGTATGCCTCAAGAAGCCAGTTGTTTGGATACAGCTGCGTCCTTGGCAGATTAATGCACTTAATGAAAGATGTATATAGTATTGCCAATCCAATTACTATTATTATTATTTATAGAATTAAGTTTATGCTCTGGCTGATTTTATTACCGTGATACTCTTACTAGGCGAGTCATAACAAATGACCAAGGAGTAGCAAGGGGCTTTCACCTTCATTACATCTCCAATACTTTTCTTAGGATTCTGGATGTTCCTAGCAAGGCAATTTTTCATATCAACAATATTACATGGAATACCAATCTTTTCAAACCATTTTTCAAATCCTTTCGTTAATCTTCCAAGGGCTCCTATTACAACTATTCCTCTACCCTTCCGTCTGCAGGCACTGCAATATCCACAATGATACAACTTCTCTTTTTCTTATTCTTAAGACAATGCCTGGCCTCCTAGCCTCTATTACACTGTCACACTGTATATTGATATGCCAAGGAATTTTGACATCATCATTTTCGACAGCCCCTTCGGGAGTATGTTCATACCACTTTTCTTGATGCTCCAGTCCATTTTTCTTGCAGTGATCCTAATGGACTTTCTTGGCAACATTATCGTGTCACTACTATTATTATTATTATTATTATTATTATTATTATTATTATTATTATTATCTTGTTATCACAGGTAAAAGTTCCTGGTAAGTTCGTCCCGAAAGCAAGCTAGAACAACTAGCCTCAGGTTTCGAGAACCTTTCTCAATGTTCTTGCAGTTCCCAACAGCACCGTTTTCTGTATCACTTCAGTCCTGATCTTGATCCCGATTTTTTCTATGTACTGCTTTGCTTCTTTTGTGACACATCCCAATCCCAATTATTATTATTATTATTATTATTATTATTATTATTATTATTATTATTATTATTATTATTATTATTATTATTATTATTATTATTATTATTATTATTATTATTATTATTATTATTATTATTATTATTATTATTATTATTATTATTATTATTATTATTATTATTATTATTATTATTATTATTATTATTATTATTATTATTATTATTATTATTATTATTATTATTATTATTATTATTATTATTATTATTATTATTATTATTATTATTATTATTATTATTATTATTATTATTATTATTATTATTATTATTATTATTATTATTATTATTATTATTATTATTATTATTATTATTATTATTATTATTATTATTATTATTATTATTATTATTATTATTATTATTATTATTATTATTATTATTATTATTATTATTATTATTATTATTATTATTATTATTATTATTATTATTATTATTATTATTATTATTATTATTATTATTATTATTATTATTATTATTATTATTATTATTATTATTATTATTATTATTATTATTATTATTATTATTATTATTATTATTATTATTATTATTATTATTATTATTATTATTATTATTATTATTATTATTATTATTATTATTATTATTATTATTATTATTATTATTATTATTATTATTATTATTATTATTATTATTATTATTATTATTATTATTATTATTATTATTATTATTATTATTATTATTATTATTATTATTATTATTATTATTATTATTATTATTATTATTATTATTATTATTATTATTATTATTATTATTATTATTATTATTATTATTATTATTATTATTATTATTATTATTATTATTATTATTATTATTATTATTATTATTATTATTATTATTATTATTATTATTATTATTATTATTATTATTATTATTATTATTATTATTATTATTATTATTATTATTATTATTATTATTATTATTATTATTATTATTATTATTATTATTATTATTATTATTATTATTATTATTATTATTATTATTATTATTATTATTATTATTATTATTATTATTATTATTATTATTATTATTATTATTATTATTATTATTATTATTATTATTATTATTATTATTATTATTATTATTATTATTATTATTATTATTATTATTATTATTATTATTATTATTATTATTATTATTATTATTATTATTATTATTATTATTATTATTATTATTATTATTATTATTATTATTATTATTATTATTATTATTATTATTATTATTATTATTATTATTATTATTATCTTGTTATCACAGGTAAAAGTTCCTGGTAAGTTCGTCCCGAAAGCAAGCTAGAACAACTAGCCTCAGGTTTCGAGAACCTTTCTCAATGTTCTTGCAGTTCCCAACAACACCGTTTTCTGTATCACTTCAGTCCTGATCTTGATCCCGATTTTTTCTATGTACTGCTTTGCTTCTTTTGTGACACATCCCAATCCCAATTATTATTATTATTATTATTATTATTATTATTATTATTATTATTATTATTATGCTTCGAAGCAGAGATCCTTCTTCATGTTGTCGCCGGTTGCAAAACGTACCTTCAGGAAGGTCGATACACTTGGCGACACAACTCAGCATTACAGTTTTTAGCAGGTTCTCTCAAATCTCTTGAAGGGTGTACAACAAATTCTGATATTTGTGAATTCTTATTGCCATGCATTATAACTGGAGATACCTTTTTTTACCTGATTTACTGTTAGTTACGCCACAAAATTAGTTATACGTACTTGAATTGATGGTGGGATGTGAAACAAACCTGGATAAAAATGCTTCTTGCAAATATGAAAAATATCGTTCTTTGATTTGTGATTGCATTCCAGCTTTTCGAAAGTTAGCTTCGTAATCTTTCCATTAGTTCGTTAGGTACATTCGGTCAATCTTGTATTACTTTCAATGAAATGTGCAACGCTTTGAACATCGACAACAAACACGAGCACTTTTTCTCAACCAAACTTTCTAATGTAATCATTCGTACCACATACTACATATTCTGTCGTAGAAACCAACCATGGACAAAGCCTGAATTATTGTCGTTTTATTAATTTTGTAAGTAATATATTTAATTTTGTTAAGTAGGCAAGCCAATGCAAACTACCTTGATTAGTGAGGTTTGCAATTGTATGTGTTCGGATGAAAAAGTAAAAAGGTTTCCATTATTATTATTATTATTATTATTGACTATCGCAAATAAGAACAGTACATAATTATACAGACTCCATTGATAAATTGCGATCATGGAATGTGCGTCTTTGTCTTCGTCCATCTCTTGTCACTCTCTGTGTTTTCATCCAGTGGTTTTCTGAGATTTTGCTCCATTTCGTATCAGTATTCTCCATGTTGCTCTGTCAGACGGTAGTCATTGCCATGAGTTTGTATCAACATTAAATTTCTTTACATCACTCTTTATCTGGTCCGTGTATCTTAGCATCCGGCGTCCAACTTTCCTCTTAACCGTTTCTAATTCACAATTTTACAACCGCTTTGGTATGGGCTGGTCATCTGTGCTTTCTACGTGACCTAGCCATTTTAACCTCATCATTTCTATGATGGACTATCTATATTTCTGATTTGAATTTGCAATAACTTCTAAATTTGTTACCTTATCTTGCCACTTGATACCAGGAACTTTTCTAAGTAAGCATGTCTAAAAGCCCTGTGATATTTTCAATTGATATGTGTAATGTTGTCTAAGTTTCAGCACCACAAAAGAGTTGATAGAATACAGGTATTGTAAACGGCCATTTTCGTTTCTTAATGTAATTTTCTATTTTTTGAAACCCTCTTTTGCAGCTTACCATACGTTGCAGCTGCTTTACTAATTCTATTTGATATCTCTTTGTTCAGATCTAGTTCCTTGTTTATTGTTGAGCGAAGGTAACAAAAATTATGAACAGTTTTCATGTGTTCTCCTTTTAGCATGATGTTCGGCTGAATTTCTTGTTCTTGGCACATGGTCACTGTTTTGGATGTTCTGATCTTCAGACTCCCATGTTCTTGAGAAAGTATTTATCAGATGTTGAAGATCTTTTTCACATTGAACTGACAATGCAGCGTCATGTGCAAATAGGAGCTCTATAACTTTGAAACGCTTTCTTTTGAAAGAGAAATTTTGGAGAAAAAAAAAAGTTATTTGCATCCATACCACAACTGAGACGGTTATCGCAAACAAAAAGACCACACTAGTCAATAATACTCAAGGTATTACCCATTATGCCTAGTGGCGGCGTGTACATTTATGCTCTGTGGGTCATGTAGGGGTTTTCACAACACTCAGCTAGAGTACTCCCCCACTACTCCTGCCCCAATGTCAAGATAAATGTTGTATAAGCCGTATCAGGATAATGGTCAGCTGGTTAAGGTCAAATGTCAGAGACACCAATCTCAGTTATTGAGCAGTAATGTTCTAATGTAGACCATTTTGAAAAATCTGACAGCATGGTAGGGGCACCCGTCGGCCAGTCATGAGAAGTAGGTGCCTGCTACAAGACCCCAAATTAATTCATTTATTATTATTATTACTATTATGTTCAATGTTTCACTTCTCGACTTCAGTTCTTGATGTCGGAAAATGAACTTGAAAGCAGGTAGCAACAAGCCACCAGAGGTTTCAAGTTTACTTTTCCAGTGTGTTACGAAGACAGTACCTTTCTTAGGATACATGCTGATCCTACCAATGCTGTTTTTTGTACAACTTCCAATTTGATCTTTTCATCGGAATCCTTTAAATGTGATTCCAGCTTCTTACTAACCATTTCCAACGCACCTATAACAACAGGAATCACTTTAACCTTCTTTAGCTTCCATAACCGTGCAATTTTATCCGTCAATGTTTGGTATTTCTCAATCTTTTCCATTTCCTTCACGTTTACCCTTTTGCCCCCAGGAATGGCGATGTCTATTATTTTAGCTTCTTTTGTTCTTTTATTTATCATCACAATATCAAGCTTTCTAGCTTCGATGTGTTGGTCGCATTTTATCATCATGTCCCAGAACAGTTTGTGTTCTTGATNATTTGATCTTTTCATCGGAATCCTTTAAATGTGATTCCAGCTTCTTACTAACCATTTCCAACGCACCTATAACAACAGGAATCACTTTAACCTTCTTTAGCTTCCATAACCGTGCAATTTTATCCGTCAATGTTTGGTATTTCTCAATCTTTTCCATTTCCTTCACGTTTACCCTTTTGCCCCCAGGAATGGCGATGTCTATTATTTTAGCTTCTTTTGTTCTTTTATTTATCATCACAATATCAAGCTTTCTAGCTTCGATGTGTTGGTCGCATTTTATCATCATGTCCCAGAACAGTTTGTGTTCTTGATTTTCGCTACAACCATCTGGTTTATGGTTGTACCACTCGTTCGCCCGTTCTATACCTGCCGTACTACACATTCCCCAATGGACATATCTTGCCACATTATCATGACGAATATTAGCTTGGAACACTCACTTACGATATGGCTGACACTCTCGCTCCTCTCGAAACACATCCTGCATAAAGGTGACTCAGCTGTTGTTTCAATATGGTATTTCATTATTATTGTTATTATTATTATTTTTTTTGTTTTTATTGTTGTTGTTGTTATTATTATTATCACAAATTCGATAAATTGATGGGTTTGTTTTCTATTTGTTCAAACAATTTTATGTTTTCCCATTGATTTCCTAACAGGGGTGATCACAATTATTGCTTTGACATAGCCACTAATAGATTGACTAGTCAAACCAAAACCAGCACTGCTGACACAAGTACCTTAGGCTCTCAGTTATCATTAGACGACCAGCAGTCTAAAACGTGGCCAGATATAATGAAGCAGGCTGAAAATGGTTTAACAACCGAAGGGTATATTACTCCTGCTATTACATGTGTTTCACAGAGAAGTATTGCAACTGAAGGGCGTCTTGACTCTGAAATTGTTCTCGATCGTGATAAGGTGGACGAAGCAGAGTATCTAAGTTGTGTAGGTAAATTTACACGCGAAGAAAGTAAGCCATGCGATGATGATGAAAATCAAATGCCTTTTGGTTGCCAACAATATAAAAACAAAGAAGGCATGCCTAAGGATCGGGTGTTGATTACTGCTGATACTGAAGATGACCTAGTGGCTCTAAAAACAATGGATTTGTCTCTTTGGAGTGCAGAAGATTCAGTTAGGAAGCATTTATTAGATAGCCAGGAAGCGGATTTGGTAATAGATAGACAGTCAGCTTGTAGTTATGAGCAAGTATGTAAATCAAATAAAAAGATAGCTGCCAGCGCAGAGGAAGAAGGTTATGAGGAAAACGTTATTGAGCAAAACAAAGGAAGCCAGACGTTGAACTTAGTGCGCAAAAGGCGTCATACCATAAAAAGCTTGTTGGACAGTGGCAAAATTTCACCTGGAACTAATTTGCTTACGATGATGTGCAAGGTAAAATAAAAAAAAATTTTTTTTATATGTAACTCCTATTTGATAGTTGAAACGCCGTGGATAGTATAACTCGCTCTTTTGATTTTTATATCGTATGCCCCTCCATCGATATTCACAGTTTTTACTGGGATCTCTCGTTTGTAGTCACTGACTGATAGATAATGCTGTATTTAACTTTATGTGACAGTCGATAAGCCCTATAAACTATTGTAGGATTTTGTTAAGGAAATGACTTCAGTTACTTAAGAGATGAATGTCGGCACAGAACTTTTGGTTGAGAAGAAGGTACACTAACAAAGAGTTGTGATCACACAAAAGTAACCGGGCTGAATAAAACTGAGTTATTGGTGTACTTAAAAGCATATTAATGAACCAAAGGGCGTTATGTATTATCCATTATCGTTATTTGAAAATTTTTGAAATTATCTTAAATAGATAGATATATAGATAGATATATATATAGATAGATAGATAGATAGATAGATAGATAGATAGATAGATAGATAGATAGATAGATAGATAGATAGATAGAAAGTATAATCCATTCCGACTAATTCAAAGAACCGTTTTTAACTTTTGGATTAGTACTTTACCGATTATTGTTCACCTGGTATCTGAAAAATATCAGTTTCACAAAAGATTTGGAAAAAATTTCAAAATCAGAACTTTAGATTAATTAATGAAGTCAAGTCTGGATTCCACTTGGTAACATTTAAAGGTATTTGAATTTAAATCGCCTTTGCTTTTTGGACAAAAATAATTTTTGTATGGTCGGGTTGTTTATGACAGTCAGTCACAAAAGGTGGTGAGATCTCTTCCGTCCACATTTTGCTTTCCTCATAAAATATCACTTGACTTATGTTTACTCATTCTGGTTTCCAGGTCCAGGCTAGTGCCAGTAAATAAGCATTGACCAAAATGAATGTGATCTTAATTGCAGGATTTAAGTTCCGTACCATGTATCGTGTATATATCTAACCAAAGTAACACAGTTGGTTAAACCACACAAAAAATGTTTATCTGGTTACTTATCAGATAACTTTTGGGCCATATTTAATCCGTACCAAGTTTTTTAAAACTATTTTCTCCTTGCTAGTCAGGCGCCCAAGCAATACAGTAATTGAGCTGCTTTTAACGATAAATCAGGTATCAGGTTACCTTAAAGAAGTATTCAGTAAGAACTAAATGCAGATGCATAAAAAGGACAGGAAGTATGAAAGCTGAATAATTTTTGTACCTTATCTGTATTTACCCCATTTACCAGAAATACTGTGTAACTTAGTATCTCCGGGTTTTTTTGGCATTTAACAGTATGTCTTATGCTTTTAAACGAATTATAAATCAGTATTAAAACACCATTAAATTAAAACATTTTTGATTGAACTCATATTCTTTACATCATTGAATTCCGCTTTACCTACATGCTTTCCCTACACTGTTATTTCTGTAATATTGGGCAATAAATCTAAGAGTACAGCTCATATATATGGTCAGCTTGTAACTTTGCTCACATGATCATTAATCTGAGGTCAGCCAAATAAAATCTTTTAATCCGCTTTCAGTATCTTTTAATTCTCTTTCACAATTCCGTTGTGTGAAAGAAAAAGCGTATATTTACTGCTTGAGGTGATTTTCCTATTTATAGTTCTGATCAGGTACATATCGAGCACCCTAAAAGAGAGGGTTTCGGTGATTTCGCGATAAAAGAGATCGATTAAAAGTGGTAAATCCCCTTTATAAACACTGTCCACTGCATTATGGGTTAAGGATCTCCACGTGGCATGGGACAGAGACCCTGGATGAGAAGCTCGCGGCTGCCAGGCAGCCCTGGAGAGGACGGCAGCATTTGTGAGGCAGACCGGCGTCTTTATATGAAGTGGTAATCGACGATGAAAAAGAATGAGTTCTCGGGGGATTGGGGTTTTTGCTATTTAAAGAGGCAAACCATAAATTATTGTTGAGATTATCGCTATTGTTGTTAATACTGACAATTATTACACAAACCCTAACGTGTTTTCTCTGGAAGATATTTAATAGCAGCTGGACATCAATTTATATCCCATGACCTTCAGCAACCAGCACCTTTGTTGATATGCGTGGTGACCCCATTATACATTCTTTGTTGTAGTATTAGAAATATTGAAAGTCATATCAATTTTTTATGTTGGCAGTCTCTTCTAAACTCATATTTAAATCCAAATACTTGTGACCTCATTCCTTTTCTCCGTCTTCTACCCCGGTATCAAAAGGGCACACTATATCGATGATACAGCACTTCCTTTCCCGCTTTTAAATGTAAAGATAACAGATTAAGAATGTTAAATGAGTTTGTCAATTTGAAACCTTGACCCCTTAATAAATTTCTCAATAATTTTCATTGCAACGTGATCATACCACCCTCCTTTTGTAAATTCAATATAACTTTTGCAATTCGCTAATGTATCACTTGTGATCTCTCTGCTCAGTTTTAACTTGAGACCTGGAAAAGCGGAGAGGTAAAGGGATATTTTAATTTGTTTATATAAAGTGAAAAGATGATATGGGGTTTTTCGTATTGATGTGTGCTGTAGCCATCAATATTATCTCTTGAATCTTATATAGCAGGGAGTTATAATTATAATTATTGTTATTGTTGATATTTTTATTGCATTTAGTCCTTCAACTTCACTACTGCTTGTACTACTACTACTACTCTACTACTACTACTACTACTACTACTACTACTACTACCACTACAACTACTACTACCACTACAACTACTACCACTACTACTACTACTACTACTACTACTACTATTACCACTACTACTACTACCACTACAACTACTACCACTACTACTACTACTACTACCACTACAACTACTACTACTACTACTACTATTACTACTACTACTACTACTACTACTACTACTACTACTACTACTACTACTACCACTACAACTACTACTACCACTACAACTACTACCACTACTGCTACTACTACTACTACTACTACTATTACCACTACTACTAGTATTGATACCACTATAGCAATTATTTTATTTTATTTTGGTTGCCGTTTTTTGTGGGGTTTTTTCTTGCACAACGCTATGGGACACTTATTGTAATGACACCCGCTTACGGCTATCACACTTCATGTGCCAAAGCTCTTTAGCATGTAAAAACTTTAATTCGTATTTACACTGGTCATACTTTTTTATGCTATTACGTTTGTAAGCCTTTTTTTGATGTTGATAGCGAGATTTATATAATGTTTGCCGAACTGAATTTTATTTTGATCAGTTCTCTTTCCGTCGATCTTCAGGGGTCACTTCTTTTTGGGTCACTTACTTCAGATGGAAAAATTCGCACTGAAACGGGGCACACTTACTTATCTGCTGAGCACTGGATATTTATGACCAGGAAAATGAAGTTTACTCGCCAGTCAGCGTGGAAAATGGTATTTTTCAGGGTTTATATTTTGACTGACATTTTTTATTGCTCTTTGAATTTATGTTGATATATGGGGCACCTTGTATTTTTAAAAGGTATTTGTTTGTACGTTAGCTTAAGTTTCTATAGATTGCTTTACACCACTTGTCATAAGTGATAATTTGTATATATACAAATAAAATGTTTGCTGGAAATAGAAGCCCCGCTCAGCCCCTTATAGGGACAAATATTCGATTTTGTATGAGCTTCTATTAGAACTGCAGCATGTATAAACTTTGAAGCCTTTTATTAAGATCAGTGACCTATCATTTGGCTGGGATTCATTTTGAAAAGTTAATACGTATTTCCTGGGCTTGTAAATGGAAACACAGCCTCGTTTTGTGACCAATAGTTAATCTGATGTGGGGATTTATTGGAAGCCAAGGGTATCCTCTGCTTTATTTGCATTTAAGATTGAAATAGAAAGTCATTGTGAGGATAGCGAATTCATTTTTTTCTAATCAAGTTTTGGGTAATATGGAACAGATATACAAAAGTTAATAATCTGCAATGGACACCAATTTCATTCGTACTTTTTTAGAGTGAATCAAAGATATCCAGCTATTCTTCTTCAGCATAGCGACAATCTTTCATTGTCATCACAATTTCTATTTCTGGCTTTATTAGAATGCACAGTTGATAAGCGTCTTGTGATATTTTTTCTCCAAATGTCGCACATTCATAAAGCATATTGTAGTTGGTATAAGGAATACCTTTGTTTAACTTAATTAGTGTTAAAAGCACTTCCATTTTTTATTTTCTTCCATTTGTAGCAAGATAATTTTATTATTTCTTCCTTCTGAAATCGAAAACAGTATTTTGTTCACTGCTCCAGCAGAAATCAACCTCCTGCGTACTTCAGAAATAGAGGGCCTCTTTGGTAGAAATATAATATTTTGCCAGAAACGTCTTCCCCGTATTGCCGTCTCGTCAATTACGAAAGTTATTTGTATGGGTCCTTGTAATCGCTATTGACCGAGGACCCATGGCTTCCATGGGGGTAAAATAGCACTCTTGAATCCATCGCTCTCTTGAAACCTGCGCTCTTTTGCCAACTGTGTTTCCTGTCTTTTAATGCTTTGATCAATTACAATGGTCAACAAAGTTTTTGCTGCATTTAAATCAAACGCTTAATGTTATGTAGGTTTTTTCGCTGATTTCAGATCTGAAGTTAATGTTTTCCTCAATGCTCTGCTTTTTTGCAATTAAGGTATTTTTAAATCTCGAAATTTCATCATTATCACATCGATGTTATAGTCTATGATGAAAAGTATGTTATGAAATATGTTACAAAACTCTTTAATGTTACTGGGTAAAAAAAAGGAAATGCAAGATAGTATAAATGTATTCAAAATGACGATTTGAAACACTTCAACAAATAAACAATGGTTACAATTTATATAAAACTAATTATTAGATAAGACATTTGCTACTATTAGGAGGCAAAGCTCACTTGCAGTCTACTCAGGTAGGAATTTCCGTTTGCAGCTCTTGGGTTTGTGCACCTTCTCAGGGGAATCTCCTTTAGTGCTCCAGCAGTAATCTGCCATCATATGTTTGTCCCATCTCCCTTGGTAGCACTCTTTCATGGTCTTGATGGAACCGCTCACCTTGCTCATCACTTACAGCTCCTAGATTCTGAGGGAATCTATCAAGATGACTGTACAGATAATGGAGTTTGACACTCATGTTGCAACTGAGGTCGTGAAAAGGTGACAACATATTCGCTACAAGGGTTTCATATTCATTGGCTTTTTTTTTACCGAGAGAGTTTGCCATCACCGCCAGAAATGAAAGCTATGCAGTTCTTTCCTTGTCATTCATCTTTCTGGCAATTTCTTGATCACGCACAAGTGCACGAATCTGTGGTCCATCAAAAAGGCCTGCCTTGATCTTTTCAAAGGACAAACCAGGACGTACAGAAAATATGTGTTGGGAGCATTCACTCTCAGGATTTAACACCCTGATAAACTGTTTCATCAAGCCCAGTTTGATTTGGAGAGGAGGGAATATGATCTTGTCTCGACTGACAATTGGATCCTTGAAAAAATGGGACTGGGAGCTCATCAGAGTGCAGAGTAGGTCGGGTTGCTGATGGAATACTTGGATATGAGATTTTAGGCCTGTTTTTCTTGCCAATGCCTTTTGTATTGACCATACAAAATTAGCAGTCAGTTGTGTGGTCCGTCGGCTCTCGCCAGGTCATGGGAATTCCAAAAGGTAGACCATTACGTTTCCCTTTTTTTCCAGTCACGCAGCATTTCCTCACAGTTTTGGTACACAACATGTGGGGGACATTTCTTGTCTTGGTTACCAAGCGCACGTCCAAAGTACACTTTATAAGCACGCCTCACAAACAATGTTATATTACGCCTTTGATGAATAAGCGTGAAATATCCACAAATATAACAGAAACCATCCGTCTTGTTCTCACATTGACGTCTCCTTTTAGCCATGATCAGATCTGAAGAAAAAAATATTTCTGTTGATAACATAAACGTAATTAATTTGACCATGGAATCAAAACAAGTTAATATTTCTGTTGGTAACATACAAATAATTAATTTGACCACAAAATCTGTTGATAACATACAGGTGTGAGCAGGAAACATGTTAATTTGACCAAAAACGACCATAATGAAAACTTACAAACTTACTTCAGATTTGAATTTAGCAGGTCAAAAAGGTTAAGAATAAGTAAAAGGACTCACGCAACTGAAATTTCGAAAAGATTTGTCGACCAGTGTTATGGATTATACAGCCAACTTTCACCAAATTGCTCTAACATAGCTGCTTCGATAGCTTTTTGCCATTATCTGCCTTAGCTTCTTAATCTCCCCCCCCCCACCTTCCCAATTCCCTAATCTCAAAATAGTTGCCTTTTGTTTACTTGCTTGTCGATTTTGTTTAGACAGCCCTCGGGTTATTTTTACTTCGACTCTATCTGGGGTTCCATCCACATCTAGTACATTTTCTAGAAATATCCTCCTTTTTCGGAAGGTTAAGGACAACTTATCCTTCTACTGTGTTTCGCCCGAAAATAGTTTCGTTTTTCGCTTCAATTAAGAAAATTTATTTTTCCTTGCATTTGGCAACTGCTCCTTGACCTGCGGGTAGCAGGTGTATTTAAGTGACCAGCACTTTGCCTTAGGACTTTTACTGCTGCGTACCATACTTGTACAAAATAACCAACAAAGGGGTTGATAAAGTGTATGAGTGATATGATAAATATATGTTTATTTATATGTAGCCCAATGACCATATGTAGTAACAAAGTAAATGTGAAAATAGGAAAATGATCATCGTCATAACCATTATTATCATCATCTTCCTCATTTCGTCATGCCACCACTGGCAGATACAATGTGGTATTTAAGAAAAGGTTTTTGTTGGATTTTTCATTGGGGTCAGACAGTAATCCCGCAGGTAAAAATCCAGATATCAACAAATTTTTTTAGAAATAGAATGTCTTATACTTATGAGAAAGAAAAAGGATGCTATTTACCAGGCTATGGTTAGCAAGTCCAGTATTTATGACTTTGGAATAATTAGCTTGCATTACGTTGAAAAAATTTTACAGGTACATTTTAATACTCGTTTTGTGTTTCTTTTAATAGGTCAAATACAAGGGTAAGCCTTTACTGTCATACATCCAAGACGAGGATCAGATGGAGACATGTTTTTGTAAGTAAACCTTTGAGAAGTTTCTAGCTGGTTTCTCTTTACCATTTTTTTCTCGTGTGTTTGTTACATTTTTGCATCGCTTTGAAATGGAGATGTTAGGATTATAATGCAAGGAATTTTCTGAGGATTTCTCTTTCCCTTCAAGACCAGTTGGGCCCTTGTACTATGAGTTAAACTATACTCTCCTCTTCCTAAGAACATTAGGTGGCCTCACTGACTAAGCCTTATTTTACATTTATGCAACACATTTAATTACATTGTGCGAAGTGGCAAAGCTGTTGCCAAGCAACGTGGCCATATTAAAAAGTATCTCACGCGTATTATATAAGCATTAAATAACACTTGACCCAATGCCACACACTGGGTGGATTTCTGTAAAACTACCTTTCCCAATACCCTTTCACCATGACGGACTACCTTGCTCAATAAAGAAGACTTGGCTTAATCTATCAGTTTCTTACAATTCTGGTGATCTTTAGTATCCCAGACTCTTCTGGCCTTTCTCAGTAAAAATAATAGCTGCTGAACAAGAATATGGTACTAACAAGGGAAGATGAAAAGCTTAAAATAACTGATGGAAGTAGAAAGCCTTAATGGACTTCCCCAAGATGTTAATAAAAATTATTCCATTCTAGTTTACCATTGGTGAAGGTTTTTTAGTGAAAAAGGAGAAGTCATCTGCAACCCCTCTCTAAAATAGCAGCTGATTGGAAAGAGGTAAAGCAGTGAAAGATTTTGCTCATTCTGTCGGAACTTTAGTGTGAAGAGGTGCTGTCTTGGTAAGGTGACAAAGCAAAGCTTTTGGGTTTCAATATGGTCGACATCTGAAAAGGGTGACTGATACAAAACAAATAAATAAGATATATAATGTGGAAGCTATCAGGTTCAAGGACAGATAAAAATATGTCATATTTTGTACTTAGAATAAGAACTCGAAAAGATCCTCATTGAAGTAGACTCACAGCCCATGCATGTTATTAGATGAATCCTTGCGATTATCAAGAAGGTACGCTACTGTTGTCAGTATACAGGTAGCGTTAGTAATAGGAAAGAGGTAATAATAAGAGTTACCGAATTCAGCAATAGTTTGGTAAGCTAGAAATGTTTTTTAAGAATCCATTAAAAAACCTGTTCAATTTGTGACCTGGTATTTTGGTAGTGTGGAATGTTAAAGGCCAATGCGGGTTTCCCTTTTAGTGTATTGTTTACTGGACCTTCTAGAGAGCTTTTAGCCCTGCTGACGCAACTGATAATATGTTGTAAATATATCATGAAATTTGAAAAGGAAACCAACGCACGCTGTTGAGTTCCTAGAACATTAAAATAAGTTTTAATACTCAAATACCTAACGCTAGACCAGGGCATCAAATGTTGGGCAATGCACGTATCTATCGAAATATTGTTGGAAGCATTCCAATAGCCGTTGCTTTAATCACCACCACTGCGAGATGACTCCCGAGTGTGCCTCAACAACATTTCTTTGATGAGTAGGACTTACACACATCTAAAGTGTGAAATACATTTTATTAAAATCTTATTTCTGGCTATTTATGGTTTAGATGTTACATTATCTGGAGTAGTTTTTTAAATAGAGGGAGTAGAGAGCGAGGTTGTCATAGACTTTAAGTACAATAGGGTTTGGATGGATTTTGTCAACCTAAAATTCATTTCAAGGTAATACAATTTTCAATTAATTTTTTAAAAACTGGCCGTATCATTTCTCAGGTATTGACTGAAAAAGCATTATTATTGTGGGTTACAATGTACTTATAACCTTACAAAAAGTAGTTCAAAACGATTTTACCTTTCTTGCATACAGTGGCTGAGAAATTAACCGCATAATCAGAGCTGTTGTGAGCATATTTGTTTAACGGAGCAAGTCTCATCACCTGCAGCTATAAATATTTTTGTTATTGATAAGAACTGTTTTATTGAATATCAGAATTTGATTTGTTATGAATACGGAGCATTATCACTAACTTATTTAATAGGAATTGCGATAAAATAGACGTATTTTGATATCATATAATTCAAATGCTTCGAAACGGTTGACGACAGCTGGTAGATTGTCGTTTTCTAAAAATACTTGATGTCATCTGTCGTTTCATATATTGTATTTCTTGGCGTCTTAGCACAAAAGAACTGTGGGAATGGTCCAAGTATAAAGGAGAGGTAAGAATAGATATTTTTGTTCTTGTTAAGCATTCTTGTTATTTGCCAATTAATTCTGGATCAATCCCAATTCCAATTTTACCTACATATGCTAAAAGTTCTTCATACTAAGAAAAACAATGCATTGCCTCTTCCTTTTTTTTCTGGAAAGAGGTTAATAGAACAAAATCCAGTTTAATTGTTATATTTTGCCAGGCGTTACCTTTAGGATATAGTTCCGTGATCAAAAATGTTTGGATTTCTCTTATTTTATTGTGTGTTAACTAGACCTTCAAGTGAACTTTCTCCCCTGACACAACTGATATCTTGTGTACTCATCATGAAATTAGATAAAGAAACCAACACACACTGTTAAGTTACTATAACTTTAAAACAGGTTTTCAAACCCAAATACCTAACGCCAGACTAGGGCTACATATATTTGCCAATCTATCCATCTGTCTTTAAATGTTGTCGTCTTTAAATATTGCTGAAGGCTTTCCAATGGGCAATGTTTTAATCACGACACTACCGCCAGATGACTTCCGACCATGGCTACCGACTATGGCTCAACAGATTTTTGTTAAAGCGTTAAGAAAAAACTCCAGAAGGTCAAACTGGTATTTTAACCAAGCTTCGCTTTGATTTGTTGTATTGTTTACAAGAGTAAAGCAGATTAACGTTTGTGAAAAAGTAGCTATTTATAAACGTTAGGTAGTCTAATACAGTGGTGAAAAAACCCACACCGTTTTTCATTATTGCTACTTAGATAACCCAGTCTCGCATTCATTCTTTTCTTCTTCTTTCAGGATTGACGAGGCAGAATTAACAGCTAGTCAAGGTTGCAAAGAAGCTGGTTATTTAGAGCAAGAGAAGGTAGAAAAAAAGAAAAATGCCTGTATTCCATTTTTAGAGGTTTCACTTGTTCAGGAGCAAGAACTCTGTCTCAGCTCAAAGGTTTTGCCAGAATCGTTTTGGACGGGTCTTAGTTTCGAAAATCTAGAAATCGACGATCACTTTTTAAAACGTGTCAGCTTTCTTTGAGAGTCTGTCCGGTATTGCAGTTAAATCTTTAGGTTCATTGAAGTAGTTGTTTGTTAAGTTGACAAATGTCATACTTTTGGTTGTAATTTCTTCCTTGATAAGTTTAAATGTAAGCATGTTGTAGATTTTTTTAAGTACTCAATTTTTAACAGGGGTGGTAGAAAATCAAACATTGTTGTTTTAATAATTATACTCAATACCTGCAAAAATTAGTTTCTAATTTCGATTTTAAGTCCACTATTCAAAGGACATGAGGGTCATCAATGCTTTTGAAAAATAAAGGTAAAACCTCAATGGCTTGTAACGTAATTCTGCATCATACAATTTCAAATCCTTCCTAGCAGGTATCGAGGACCGTATCTGTTGCTTTAAAATAATCTTTCAATGACAATTGGTTTGGCAGACAAGCACAAAAAGTATCGTGGAGCAGACAATTTTTACACCACTCTGCCTTTAGAGGACTTTGCTACTGGTGTTTTCGAAAATGGTAATGATGTCTTCAGCTTTTTCAGTCATTTCTACGATGCAGGGTGCACTGCATTTTTTAAAGTGCACTAGCATTTTCTGTCAGGTTACCTCCATTGTATGGACACCATTTTCTTTACTAGTTCTGGCTTATATGTTCCATCCCCAGCACATTTTCGGTTGATAAGTTTAAAAATTTGATTAATGGTACCAGTAATTTTGGATTCGTGGGGCAATGGATGGTATTGGTTTATTCAAGAATTTTCTTTTCTTTTGTTAAACTATAATTAAACACTACTATAAAAACATACGGTTGCTATAAGGAGGATATTGACTGTGAACGCAGCCTGATACTACCAACTTCTTGAGGAGCCAAAGCATGAAAATTAAAAATTAAGCCAGTATTAGTTGGTATAAAATACCATGTCGATTTCAAAGCCCCATGCGTCCGAGCGAACTTCATATCTAAAAACTTTATTTTTCAATCAGCCTCTTGCAGCATGGTAAATTTTATTGCAAAAGATTTATTTCAAGCAACTTTTGAAGAACACAATTTTCTTTCATTATTCTATTTTTACTTTTTTTATTAAATGAGAATATCATCAATGTAAGGCGAAAATAGTGGCGCATGATCTCATATCAATGTCATGTTCGTCCATCCATCAATTAATTTGCCTGTGGAAAACAATATTTATCATATAAGGACGAGAAAAAATAAGATCATTGTTTGGTAAACCAGACGTTCAAATATTCTCTTCAACCGTCTATCCTCTCTTGTACTGGTACGTTAATGTACAACGCTAATATATCAAGGGTCACAATTTCTTTAGCTTACGCCAGATGTATATCCGTAATCAATTAGATACTACCTTATTTGAAGATTTTACGTGGCATTCGTTGACCACTGATAGTCATTCTGGTTAGCTTTCATATGGTATACTGATCCTAGGAAATAAAGCGCCAGTCTCATTTACTTATCCTTTTTGTTTGCTTTGGCTATCCCGTAACGATGCGCCGAAGATGCTATGTTTCAGCGATGCTGCTAGATAGGGTTGAGAAAATGCAAATTTCAAATGTCTAGACAGGCTACAAACAATTTTTCCAACTAAAGAGCATGTCTTTCTCTCCTTAATGTGTTATTGACTTCCAATTGGTTTTTATTTTATTATCTTGATCCACTTTTTCTGTCAGTTATCCCATTATCGACGCTTTTCTTTAAATAAAGTTTCAGTAAACCATCCAATTCTGCTAAACTGTTCCTCAGATTAAATCAAGATAAAACTGCATTTTTGGAACCAAAGCTAGTGTCTCCATTACATAAGCAGATGTTATTTTCTCTAAGCGATACGTAAGGACGGTATTTCTACCTTAACTAAGTTGTTGTTGTTGTTCTTTGGATAGAATTTGGAGTTTCGTGTTAAGAACAGACGATAGTTTTGCCCTGAGACGATACAGAGAATTTCTTGTATAGAGAACGATGGATGATAGGTTGGTGTAATGTAGCTACTTTTAAAATATTACGCATCTGTTGTATTTTGCTTTCGCACTGTTTTTAGTCACCCATTGCTCGAACGATCGCCATCAAGTGTGGATTTTTCGTAATTGGCAACAATGAAATGAGAATATGGAACCAAAGACCCGGGAATGTTGCATGGTAGTTGACCAAATGAAGCACTCTAATAACATGAAAATTTGCAAATGTTTTTTTGAAAAACTTCAATATTTCTGAAAGATTTACAATAGTATTTTGCGCTGTGGCCAGTCGATTGTTCCTCCACCTCTTAATTGTAATATATTCTTAATCTATATTGTTAATTGTTTTCTATTCCTTTAGGAAAAGGGCTTTGCTAAATTGTTTTTTCTCCAGTTCTTTTCAGACACTGGTGCGTCTTTACCGATTTGATCATAAACCCTAGGCTGGTTTTATGGGTTATTCACCCGCGATCAATCTAAAGGTCCTTACCTAGATTGTGTTTCCGAATTTGCTTTAAGACTGTGCTTCTGAGCGATATTCCTAGCTGTCTAGAGTTTTAGATCATTCCCTGTCGGGAATCTTATTTTTCGTCTCCCTAGATTATTGTTGTATCTGTCTTCAAAAATACAGGTGGACTTTATGATCCTGGCAAATATCGACCAGTCTTCTTTTGGTCATTAGTAAGGTCTCCAGACGAGTTATCAACAGTACAAAAAGACCCAGGTTCTACAATAATTCCAACAGTGTATTTCAGCGATGCTACTAGATAGGGTTGAGAAAATGCAAATTTTAAATGTCTAGACAGGCTACAAACATTTTTCCCAACCAAAGTGCATGTCTTTCTCTCCTTAATGTGTTATTGACTTCCAATTGGTTTTTATTTTATTATCTTGATCCACTTTTTCTGTCAGTTATCCCATTATCCACGCTTTTCTTTAAATAAAGTTTCAGTAAACCATCCAATTCTGCTAAACTGTTCCTCAGATTAAATCAAGATAAAACTGCATTTTTGGAACCAAAGCTAGTGTCTCCATTACATAAGCAGATGTTATTTTCTCTAAGCGATACGTAAGGACGGTATTTCTACCTTAACTAAGTTGTTGTTGTTGTTCTTTGGATAGAATTTGGAGTTTCGTGTTAAGAACAGACGATAGTTTTGCCCTGAAACGATACAGAGAATTTCTTGTATAGAGAACGATGGATGATAGGTTGGTGTAATGTAGCTACTTTTAAAATATTACGCATCTGTTGTATTTTGCTTTCGCACTGTTTTTAGTCACCCATTGCTCGAACGATCGCCATCAAGTGTGGATTTTTCGTAATTGGCAACAATGAAATGAGAATATGGAACCAAAGACCCGGGAATGTTTCATGGTAGTTGACCAAATGAAGCACTCTAATAACATGAAAATTTGCAAATGTTTTTTTGAAAAACTTCAATATTTCTGAAAGATTTACAATAGTATTTTGCGCTGTGGCCAGTCGATTGTTCCTCCACCTCTTAATTGTAATATATTCTTAATCTATATTGTTAATTGTTTTCTATTCCTTTAGGAAAAGGGCTTTGCTAAATTGTTTTTTCTCCAGTTCTTTTCAGACACTGGTGCGTCTTTACCGATTTGATCATAAACCCTAGGCTGGTTTTATGGGTTATTCACCCGCGATCAATCTAAAGGTCCTTACCTAGATTGTGTTTCCGAATTTGCTTTAAGACTGTGCTTCTGAGCGATATTCCTAGCTGTCTAGAGTTTTAGATCATTCCCTGTCGGGAATCTTATTTTTCGTCTCCCTAGATTATTGTTGTATCTGTCTTCAAAAATACAGGTGGACTTTATGATCCTGGCAAATATCGACCAGTCTTCTTTTGGTCATTAGTAAGGTCTCCAGACGAGTTATCAACAGTACAAAAAGACCCAGGTTCTACAATAATTCCAACAGTGTATTTCAGCGATGCTACTAGATAGGGTTGAGAAAATGCAAATTTTAAATGTCTAGACAGGCTACAAACATTTTTCCCAACCAAAGTGCATGTCTTTCTCTCCTTAATGTGTTATTGACTTCCAATTGGTTTTTATTTTATTATCTTGATCCACTTTTTCTGTCAGTTATCCCATTATCCACGCTTTTCTTTAAATAAAGTTTCAGTAAACCATCCAATTCTGCTAAACTGTTCCTCAGATTAAATCAAGATAAAACTGCATTTTTGGAACCAAAGCTAGTGTCTCCATTACATAAGCAGATGTTATTTTCTCTAAGCGATACGTAAGGACGGTATTTCTACCTTAACTAAGTTGTTGTTGTTGTTCTTTGGATAGAATTTGGAGTTTCGTGTTAAGAACAGACGATAGTTTTGCCCTGAAACGATACAGAGAATTTCTTGTATAGAGAACGATGGATGATAGGTTGGTGTAATGTAGCTACTTTTAAAATATTACGCATCTGTTGTATTTTGCTTTCGCACTGTTTTTAGTCACCCATTGCTCGAACGATCGCCATCAAGTGTGGATTTTTCGTAATTGGCAACAATGAAATGAGAATATGGAACCAAGGACCCGGGAATGTTGCATGGTAGTTGACCAAATGAAGCACTCTAATAACATGAAAATTTGCAAATGTTTTTTGAAAAACTTCAATATTTCTGAAAGATTTACAATAGTATTTTGCGCTGTGGCCAGTCGATTATTCCTCCACCTCTTAATTGTAATATATTCGTAATCTAAATTGTTAATTGTTTTCTATTCCTTTAGGAAAAGGGCTTTGCTAAATTGTTTTTTTCTCCAGTTCTTTTCAGACACTGGTGCGTCTTTACCGATTTGATCATAAACCCTGGGCTGGTTTTATAGGTTATTCACCCGCGATCAATCTAAAGGTCCTTACCTAGATTCTGTTTCCGAATTTGCTTTAAGACTGTGCTTCTGAGCGATATTCCTAGCTGTCTAGAGTTTTAGATCATTCCCTGTCGGGAATCTTATTTTTCGTCTCCCTAGATTATTGTTGTATCTGTCTTCAAAAATACAGGTGGACTTTATGATCCTGGCAAATATCGACCAGTCTTCTTTTGGTCATTAGTAAGGTCTCCAGACGAGTTATCAACAGTACAAAAAGACCCAGGTTCTACAATAATTCCAACAGTGTATTTCAGCGATGCTGCTAGATAGGGTTGAGAAAATGCAAATTTCAAATGTCTAGACAGGCTACAAACAATTTTTCCAACTAAAGAGCATGTCTTTCTCTCCTTAATGTGTTATTGACTTCCAATTGGTTTTATTTTATTATCTTGATCCACTTTTTCTGTCAGTTATCCCATTATCGACGCTTTTCTTTAAATAAAGTTTAAGTAAACCATCCAAGTCTGCTAAACTGTTCCTCAGATTAAATCAAGATAAAACTGCATTTTTGGAACCAAAGCTAGTGTCTCCATTACATAAGCAGATGTTATTTTCTCTAAGCGATACGTAAGGACGGTATTTCTACCTTAACTAAGTTGTTGTTGTTGTTCTTTGGATAGAATTTGGAGTTTCGTATTAAGAACAGACGATAGTTTTGCCCTGAAACGATACAGAGAATTTCTTGTATGGAGAACGATGGATGATAGGTTGGTGTAATGTAGCTACTTTTAAAATATTACGCATTTATATTACGCAATTATTGCAGAACCTGGGTCTTTTTGTTGATGTTCAGAAAAGGTTTAGAGGATCTCGCTCCACTGGTGTTCAATAAACGCCAGAGTACCTTGCACCTAAAGTCATTTTGCATCTGTATTAACTACTGTTCTCGCATCTGGACAGGTGCGGCTTCCTCTCGTATTGATGGCCTGGAACGAATTCAGAGACGTATTTGTAACTTGATAGGTCCAAATCTTGCTGCTACTCTTCAACCGTTGCGCCATCGACGAAATGCGGTATGTCTTACATTTCTATAGGTATTATGATAGGAAGTTTTCTAGTGACCTTCTCTTACAGGTACCAGCTCTGTTTGGTGCATCCAGCAAAATCTTTTCACTCACGCACCATAACCCATTGAAACAGCTCTCTCAACAAAAATACCTACGGGGAAAGTAATGTCGTCCAGATGCCTTTTGAAATAACTTTTATGTGAATTCTTATCAATAAAATGACATGAACACGTCCCGTTATATTGTTCGAGGACACAAACTTCACAAAGATACAGCTGTCGTGTCATGATTTGTAATAAAATGATTTATAAGACCACTTTAAAACCAGCCATTCCTAATTCCTAAGTCGAAACAAAATTGATGACTAACTAAAAAAAGAATACAGCTACAGTTTTTGCTGCCGAGAAGGTAATGAAAGCAGGCGTGGTTAAAAAAAGATTGGTTAATAGGAGTTATCAGCTCAGCGTCATGTCAAAATGGATGTCCGTCAAAATCGTGCAAGCTCCATGCAATAAGGATATAACCAATTTTATGGTGGCAAATATTGGTGGAAAAACTTTCCTGGCCATACCATTTTAGTTATGTCCTATCAAAATCACTTTGTTGAGTTAACTAGCATATTAGCTCAAGCCTGGTATCATGGCAAAATCCAATGTTATTATAGTTAGGCAGTTTTATTGTTCGTTAAATAAATTTATGGTCTATTTTTATGTTTTCCTTCTCAAATTTGCTGAAATTACAAAATTGACCTTTAAGAGATTTCAGGATTGAAAGTGGTAAGGTAAATATGCTTTCTTTAGAAACTATTAGAATTTAACCTATTGACCTTGGCTTATGGTGTGAAATATGTGAAGCTATTTGGTGGCATTAACATACTGTAACAATAGCCTTGTACCGTCAGCCGCTAAGTAACACAAGGCGCAATCGGGCATCGGTAATGTACATTAGCATTAACATACAAAAAAAATTTGGAGAAAAAATATTTACCAACTAACAAAGTGAAAAACAGTTAACATATTGATTCTCAAGTGCTTCTGGAGTATATGCGATGAACACATCGGAAACGTATGACAAAATTCAAGGTATTACCTATGTTCTTGTACATACAAGCTACTAAAAATTATCTCATATTTTTCTCTTAGAACACCCAAAAGAACTTAAAAAATCATATGGCATCGTGAAAAAAAAACAATACACGTTTGAAACACAAAAGCAGGCAGAAATGACCATGGAAACATGTCGACATAGATTACTATCAATCAGTGCCGCACCTAGTTTTTCTTTAGTTTAAAGTATGTACTAATGTGGTGTTTATTTGGCGGTAGCAAGAGATCAGACATTTTCATGGTACATTTTAAGATTGTTTTATTAATATTTTACAGATAAACGTTTATCACGTATCGCTATCACTTCTCCATGACAATATCTGGTTGACGGTTTATTCCAGAGCCACAATACTCATTTCTCCTTGGGAGAGACTGGAACATTTTGTATGCATTAGTATACCTTATGAATCGCTTTCACTTGTCTCTGCACACTTATCTGCATGTGAAAATATTTCATGTTTACTGAAAAATTGTTCACAAAGAGGGCATTTGATTAAGCTAACATCACTCTTGCTAAAGGAATTTTGTGCCTCTAATTGTGTCTCTCCTTGCAAACGAGGAGGGGATGTGCTGCTCAATGAAGACCAATTTAGCATTAAGTCTTCATGTTTAGAACGTAATTGCCATTGTAATTTTTCAATGTCCTTCTTTACCGAACTATTATGCTTCTTCAAAGAATCGTGCAAATTCGGATCTTTTTCATAGGTCCATTCAGAAGGTAACTTTTTCCAAGGAGATCGACTATTACTGTCACCCTCGTACTCATCAAGTTGCGATTTTTCTATGAAACTTTCCTTACTATAACCTGTAACATCACTTTTCTTTATATGACCTATTTCAGTGCTTTTGACGGCGTGGATCAAAGGTTTACTTATTTGTGACAGTTCCATATTATTTCTTTCGACTCTCGACTTTGTTCTCCTATTATAATTCAATTTGCACAAATCTTCATGTGTGTTAACATCCTGTAGCTTGATATAGAGTCCACAACTCTCACATAACAAATTGTCGTCAAAATGTTCTACATTTCCATTACCATCTTTTGTTTCTTGGAAAGGGCAATTTTCAACGTGTGAGACTACGTCCGTGACCGAGAACCTGAAATAAAACAGTACATCTATAAGTCAGACACAAGTATATCCAACTGATATTCCTGGAAGCACCAAAGTATTTCTTTACCACTGAAACAGTAAAAAAAGGGTCACAAAATTCTATATCGTAACTAACGCTAATGTTAAGATAAAAAGCAAATCCCAATTGCAGTGTGGTACATGGGACGACCAATTTTGTGTCTGACTTCCAAAAATCATAGTCATTCCGTATCGCTATTTCAATGTGAGCTGAAACGTTCTAAAAACCAAA
Source organism: Morbakka virulenta (assembly GCA_003991215.1). Lineage (NCBI taxonomy): Eukaryota > Metazoa > Cnidaria > Cubozoa > Carybdeida > Carukiidae > Morbakka > Morbakka virulenta. Next base: position 1,701,070 of record RDPX01000041.1, read on the forward strand.
CTGGGATTATTTTTGCTACAATTAATTAATAGCAAATTAATGATTTTCTATTTTGCCTTAATACCAGTTTAGTCTGCCTGGTTTAGTAAGGTTACTATTCACTTATTTCGTTACATATTAATTAAAACAAACAAGTTTATAAAATTGAAAACTGCTTCTTCCCCATATGCCAATAATTTTTATTAACAGAAAAAAAGCTCATACTTACCGTTTTTGATGTAAAATGAAAATTTAAGAAAAATTTTATATTATATTATTATTATTATATACGAATTTTTTACAGGACGTATCTACAGTCATATCACTTTTACACTATGCACATATATATACTGTTATCACAGATGTCCTGTTCCAAAAAACTTTAAAAACCCAGTTATTTATTAGTTAAAACTCGCTAAAAAGAAAAAAGAAAACTAAAAGAGCTTCGATTGGCAGAAGAAACTAAAATATACTGTTTAAAGCTCACTTCCGGAAAAAGGGACGCAAATCGACATTAATGAATAAAGGCTAAAACCGCATCACGTAAAATTAAGTGTCAGGGAAGCCCCAGGCAATAGTAGGACGTTTCTAGGATATCACGTAGACTTCGTGGAAAGTTCAACCTGAATCGTATTAATGAGACTATATTCTAAAATTGACACACAAAACCTAAACAATCAAATTAAACAAAACAACAGGTGATCTAAAAACATTACATCAAGATAACTTCTGACCAAATATGAATGATGCAAGCATTCCTTGTAGCAAAATGCATTACCATGGGCACTAAACACGAGGAAAACTGTCAGCTATTTAGAACCACGTTTTTAATTCCAACCGAAGCACACTAGTATGTCGTCGATACACAAAATATTTCGATCAAATCGGAAGGGCAACAGTACATCATGGGTAAGTAGTGGTAAAAACCGTAACAAATCGTTCCAAGGACGAAACATAGAAATATCCCTCTGGGTAGATCTTGTATGGCCACACATGCAACGCCTTTATTTCATCATCATACATTAATATTATTTGCCTGTGTTTTGGTTCCCAATTCTAGACGACGTTCCCGTATTCTGTTTTCTTTTTAAATTAAATCACATCCCAAATTCACAAGGTGCTTCGACGTTTTATCTTAGGATAAGATTGCTGAATTGATAGTACACGAATATGAACTATCTATCCTATTATAAGATGTATAATAAATGCCAAGTTTGCCCCAGTATCAACTCAGTTTGGAATTAAATTCTTGAGGTCTTGTCTAAACTAATGTAATGCTTTTGGCTTACGTCGGAAAACTATCTGGAAATGGAATACAGATAATGCGAAAACAACAGCCTGGCAACGTCTTTGGAAAAAGTTCTTACAATAATTATCAATGTGTCAGTAGATACTGCTGTCAAAAGCGGTATTGATTTGGACGGAAATTTCTAGGTTTTTTTACGAATAATGACTTTCATCAAGGTCAATCATTACAAATCTTAGCGTTGGAAAAATGTCATAAATTGGGATCGCACACCAGTAAAAAAACATTTTCCAAAATAAAGAAAATTAAGACCTGTCGTTAGCAAAAACTAATGATGAACAAAAATTCATAAAAAACCCCTCCCCAAACATTGTTATATACGACAAGCCAACATTTTTTGTAAATATCCACACAGAACACCTTTAGGGATACGTACCATTTCAGGCAAAAGGGGCACGCACAATCTTCAGGTTCTTGTTCAGTATTGTTTTTAGGTGAATCTGTGTTCTTCTTCTCAAATGGGAACTTTTTCATTTCATTCTGTCCCTGACAAGAACGAATACTATTTTACAGTCAAAATGTGACACGATAAGATACAACAAGAGGTGCACACAATTCTAACATTAATGTAGTAATTATGAATAGTGCAGTATGGTTTGAAATCATTTACCATAAACTGTGTTTTGGGGGATTTTTGAGCCCTCAGTATGAACCTGAAACACATTCAACATGCTATATGAGGATATCTTGGTCAGTTCCAATAAAAATAGTAGATTAAATACAAACCTTTATAGTAGCTTAGGTAAATTTTCGAAACCACAGGGCGGTAATAGTATAGGCAACGTGTAAGAGGCTTCATTGACCCCAATTATCAGCAAATTTGAGATGTATTACAGGATGTAAAAATTGTGTGTATTTGAATATAACCGAGTATTTGTGTGGAGACTTCAAATGTGTTTATACCCAGTCTTATGGTTGCTTAAAAGACAAACGTATGAAGTAAAAGTCAAATTAAAGAAAGATGTCTTGGGTATTTTTTTAAGACATGCAGTTTTGGAGACGGAAAATAATATCTGCCAGCTTTGTTCAATGTCTAGCAGTTATTTGGAAAAGAATCTGTGTCAAACAATTATTATAAGAGAATCATGTTTCAAACCATCCAAGCTATACCTGGTATGAACTAAAAGCAGGGCAGCCAAATTGCCAAATGTTCAATAACTAAAAGAAGGGCAGCCAAATTGCCAAATGTTCAATAACTAAAAGCAGGGCAGCCAAATTGCCAAATGTTCAATAACTAAAAGAAGGGCAGCCAAATTGCCAAATGTTCAATAACTAAAAGAAGGGCAGCCAAATTGCCAAATGTTCAATAACTAAAAGAAGGGCAGCCAAATTGCCAAATGTTCAATAACTAAAAGAAGGGCAGCCAAATTGCCAAATGTTCAATAACTAAAAGAAGGGCAGCCAAATTGCCAAATGTTCAATAACTAAAAGAAGGGCAGCCAAATTGCCAAATGTTCAATAACTAAAAGAAGGGCAGCCAAATTGCCAAATGTTCAATAACTAAAAGAAGGGCAGCCAAATTGCCAAATGTTCAATAACTAAAAGAAGGGCAGCCAAATTGCCAAATGTTCAATAACTAAAAGAAGGGCAGCCAAATTGCCAAATGTTCAATAACTAAAAGAAGGGCAGCCAAATTGCCAAATGTTCAATAACTAAAAGAAGGGCAGCCAAATTGCCAAATGTTCAATAACTAAAAGAAGGGCAGCCAAATTGCCAAATGTTCAATAACTAAAAGAAGGGCAGCCAAATTGCCAAATGTTCAATAACTAAAAGAAGGGCAGCCAAATTGCCAAATGTTCAATAACTAAAAGAAGGGCAGCCAAATTGCCAAATGTTCAATAACTAAAAGAAGGGCAGCCAAATTGCCAAATGTTCAATAACTAAAAGAAGGGCAGCCAAATTGCCAAATGTTCAATAACTAAAAGAAGGGCAGCCAAATTGCCAAATGTTCAATAACTAAAAGAAGGGCAGCCAAATTGCCAAATGTTCAATAACTAAAAGAAGGGCAGCCAAATTGCCAAATGTTCAATAACTAAAAGAAGGGCAGCCAAATTGCCAAATGTTCAATAACTAAAAGAAGGGCAGCCAAATTGCCAAATGTTCAATAACTAAAAGAAGGGCAGCCAAATTGCCAAATGTTCAATAACTAAAAGAAGGGCAGCCAAATTGCCAAATGTTCAATAACTAAAAGAAGGGCAGCCAAATTGCCAAATGTTCAATAACTAAAAGAAGGGCAGCCAAATTGCCAAATGTTCAATAACTAAAAGAAGGGCAGCCAAATTGCCAAATGTTCAATAACTAAAAGAAGGGCAGCCAAATTGCCAAATGTTCAATAACTAAAAGAAGGGCAGCCAAATTGCCAAATGTTCAATAACTAAAAGCAGGGCAGCCAAATTGCCAAATGTTCAATAACTAAAAGCAGGGCAGCCAAATTGCCAAATGTTCAATAACTAAAAGAAGGGCAGCCAAATTGCCAAATGTTCAATAACTAAAAGAAGGGCAGCCAAATTGCCAAATGTTCAATAACTAAAAGAAGGGCAGCCAAATTGCCAAATGTTCAATAACTAAAAGAAGGGCAGCCAAATTGCCAAATGTTCAATAACTAAAAGAAGGGCAGCCAAATTGCCAAATGTTCAATAACTAAAAGAAGGGCAGCCAAATTGCCAAATGTTCAATAACTAAAAGAAGGGCAGCCAAATTGCCAAATGTTCAATAACTAAAAGAAGGGCAGCCAAATTGCCAAATGTTCAATAACTAAAAGAAGGGCAGCCAAATTGCCAAATGTTCAATAACTAAAAGAAGGGCAGCCAAATTGCCAAATGTTCAATAACTAAAAGAAGGGCAGCCAAATTGCCAAATGTTCAATAACTAAAAGAAGGGCAGCCAAATTGCCAAATGTTCAATAACTAAAAGAAGGGCAGCCAAATTGCCAAATGTTCAATAACTAAAAGAAGGGCAGCCAAATTGCCAAATGTTCAATAACTAAAAGAAGGGCAGCCAAATTGCCAAATGTTCAATAACTAAAAGAAGGGCAGCCAAATTGCCAAATGTTCAATAACTAAAAGAAGGGCAGCCAAATTGCCAAATGTTCAATAACTAAAAGAAGGGCAGCCAAATTGCCAAATGTTCAATAACTAAAAGAAGGGCAGCCAAATTGCCAAATGTTCAATAACTAAAAGAAGGGCAGCCAAATTGCCAAATGTTCAATAACTAAAAGAAGGGCAGCCAAATTGCCAAATGTTCAATAACTAAAAGAAGGGCAGCCAAATTGCCAAATGTTCAATAACTAAAAGAAGGGCAGCCAAATTGCCAAATGTTCAATAACTAAAAGAAGGGCAGCCAAATTGCCAAATGTTCAATAACTAAAAGAAGGGCAGCCAAATTGCCAAATGTTCAATAACTAAAAGAAGGGCAGCCAAATTGCCAAATGTTCAATAACTAAAAGAAGGGCAGCCAAATTGCCAAATGTTCAATAACTAAAAGAAGGGCAGCCAAATTGCCAAATGTTCAATAACTAAAAGAAGGGCAGCCAAATTGCCAAATGTTCAATAACTAAAAGAAGGGCAGCCAAATTGCCAAATGTTCAATAACTAAAAGCAGGGCAGCCAAATTGCCAAATGTTCAATAACTAAAAGCAGGGCAGCCAAATTGCCAAATGTTCAATAACTAAAAGAAGGGCAGCCAAATTGCCAAATGTTCAATAACTAAAAGAAGGGCAGCCAAATTGCCAAATGTTCAATAACTAAAAGCAGGGCAGCCAAATTGCCAAATGTTCAATAACTAAAAGCAGGGCAGCCAAATTGCCAAATGTTCAATAACTAAAAGAAGGGCAGCCAAATTGCCAAATGTTCAATAACTAAAAGAAGGGCAGCCAAATTGCCAAATGTTCAATAACTAAAAGCAGGGCAGCCAAATTGCCAAATGTTCAATAACTAAAAGCAGGGCAGCCAAATTGCCAAATGTTCAATAACTAAAAGAAGGGCAGCCAAATTGCCAAATGTTCAATAACTAAAAGAAGGGCAGCCAAATTGCCAAATGTTCAATAACTAAAAGCAGGGCAGCCAAATTGCCAAATGTTCAATAACTAAAAGCAGGGCAGCCAAATTGCCAAATGTTCAATAACTAAAAGAAGGGCAGCCAAATTGCCAAATGTTCAATAACTAAAAGAAGGGCAGCCAAATTGCCAAATGTTCAATAACTAAAAGCAGGGCAGCCAAATTGCCAAATGTTCAATAACTAAAAGCAGGGCAGCCAAATTGCCAAATGTTCAATAACTAAAAGAAGGGCAGCCAAATTGCCAAATGTTCAATAACTAAAAGAAGGGCAGCCAAATTGCCAAATGTTCAATAACTAAAAGCAGGGCAGCCAAATTGCCAAATGTTCAATAACTAAAAGCAGGGCAGCCAAATTGCCAAATGTTCAATAACTAAAAGAAGGGCAGCCAAATTGCCAAATGTTCAATAACTAAAAGAAGGGCAGCCAAATTGCCAAATGTTCAATAACTAAAAGCAGGGCAGCCAAATTGCCAAATGTTCAATAACTAAAAGCAGGGCAGCCAAATTGCCAAATGTTCAATAACTAAAAGCAGGGCAGCCAAATTGCCAAATGTTCAATAACTAAAAGAAGGGCAGCCAAATTGCCAAATGTTCAATAACTAAAAGAAGGGCAGCCAAATTGCCAAATGTTCAATAACTAAAAGAAGGACAGCCAAATTGCCAAATGTTCAATAACTAAAAGCAGGGCAGCCAAATTGCCAAAAGTTCAATAACTAAAAGCAGGGCAGCCCAAATGCCAAAAGTTCAATAACTAAAAGCAGGCAGCCAAATTGCCAAAAGTTCAATAACTAAAAGCAGGGCAGCCAAATTGCCAAATGTTCAATAACTACAAGCAGGGCAGCCAAATTGCCAAATGTTCAATAACTACCGCCGTAAATGAAAAAAGACACCCCAGAAATTATCTAAACTTTAATTTAATCTGAGAGATCCAGGTTTCTGACCATGAAAATAAAACATCTAATTATGTAAAAGGACACAGAAAAATAAACTGACGGGATCACGTATTATTGTGGTACAATTCAACAATGCCTTAATGTCTGAAACTTTATTATTTATGTTGATGAATGCATCTTGTTTTTTTCATA